>JALPQI010007318.1:0-54360 GCA_025490895.1 Thaumatotibia leucotreta
AGCCAAGTTGCAAATCGCTATTGCTTAGTAGCGTATCGTAGATTTGCCTCTCTCACTCTTTCATATTAGTGCGACAAAGACAGTTAGCTGCCTTTATAATAATAAATAAATAAATATTTTTGGACATCTTTTACACAAATCGACCTAGTCCCACGGTAAGCTCAATTATGGCTTGTGATGTGGGTACCAGGCGATGATATATATAATAGATAGATACTTAAATACATAGACAGCCATGACCAAGGAACAAATATTTGTGATAAATAAATACACAAATAATGCCCTCGCCGGGATTCGAACCCGGAACCTCCAGCTTCGTAGGCAGGGTCACTACCAACTAGGCTACGGAGGCTGCCTTTCGTTTACGATTGACGATTAAGCGTTATCGATTGGCAACTTGTCTAAGCACCCAGATGCGTGTGCAGCACGTGCAAGTACGCGTGTGCGTGGCGTGAACGTTGTAGCGGTATAAATATCATAGTAGATGGCACACCTTTTGCTGGAAACGCGCGCGTGCCCGCCACGCAAGCGGTGTGCCATCTAATATGACATTTACATAAGTTACATCGCACACGTCATGCACATGCGCCCTATCCTTTAACTGTATCGACTGCAAATATTCGAATCCTTCGAATATTCCATTTTTTACGTGTTTCGAGAACCAACGACTAAGAAAACAATAGTAAAATTTAAACTGGATACAGGAAGCCAATTATAGGGACTCACAGATATAGGTAGGAAAACCAGAATCTCATAGCATTTTTACAAATTTTTATTTCCCCATTTGCCATGAGATTCTGGTCGACCTATTCTTATTCGAATTGTAAGCCCTAGATCTCAGACATATTCTTTCGACGTATTTAGGTACCCACTGAACTGGCAATAACATAGGTAGCCACTTATGGTATTTCATTAAAATCATAGCGCCATTATGTTATCATGCGGAATTGCCCCGCAATGTCACGGTTATCAGGTAGCGGGCAGATCAAACAGGTTACAAGCTTACAAGGTAACATACCTATTAACCTATAATATTTCAGCAATTTCAATAAGTGTCTCGAGTGGGTAATAACACCTCATTTTACGGTCGCGTCTAATATTATGTGTATAACATATATAATATTATGTTTGGTATTTCAGACCGTAATTTAAAACAAAATTTAACGTCATGTTTTTTTTTTGTGCCGTGTGGTGACGGCAGCAAGAATACATTTGTCGCCACCCCAACTCCTCCTGCGGGTGTCGTAAGAGTCGACTAAGGGATTGAAGTGTCACTGACCATTATTTTATAAAAGATTGATGATGGGCAGCAGCGTCATCATAGTGGACACATTACTGCTATCGCCAATCCGCTTGCCCAGCGTGGCAATTATGGGCATTCACCTCCTAATGCGTCTATACGCATAGTTAATAGGAGAGACCTACGTCCAGCGATCATTGTTGATCGCACCAAATTTTTTTCATTTTGACGCTTTTTTTGACTGCCAAAGGTTGTTGGACAGAGTACAAACTACAATTAGTGTGACTAACTTTGTAAACACAAGTCACAAATGAACCGATCGTGATTTTTTGTTTTAATTTAATACCTTAACATTGTATTTTTTTGCCATTTACCCAATCAAGTATCGGGATTGTTCAAATTCAAACGTATGACGTTGGCGCGACATGTCGTATTTTCGAAATCCGCTGATTTCGAGGATTCGTCTCTGTCAATCTAATGAAGCCTTCGTTGATTGAGGGTTTTCGATAATTTTTCTGCCACCAGGCGGTGCTTCGTACGCACCTGGTCTCGACAGCTGTCAGATTCATACTATTCATAGGCACCTGGGCCTAAAATATTGAAATTCTATTTTATTTGGAAGAGAATTGATTTTGTAATGGATTACGACTAATACATGGTCGTCGAACTGAAGATTGAACTCTAAAACAGGCGCTCAAAGTCACTGGTATTCAAAATAATTACTATAACTTTGTTAATTTCATGAGAATTGACTTGGAACTATTTTATTCATTTATTTTAGGTAACAATATGACTAAAGTAATGGTTTTCAAAATAAATAAACCTATAAATATGTTGAAAATTAAATACGCGTATTTATTTTGACAGTTCGTTTTACGGTCGGCTCAGTGCTGCCATCTCACCTCCCCATAGCGGCAGAAAAAGTATCAAAAACCCTCATTGACGGAGACATTCTCGAAATTTACGATATTTTAAGTTCGTGGTAGTATTTACTTATATTTGTAGCGCCATCTAGGCACTACCAATTTCACGACATACTGTATAATATGAAACCACTATACGAAGGTGGAGTTAATTTTGTAACGCCAGCTACATAACATAATCAACACTCTACAAGCATTGAGATTCAGTGGTTCTCCAAGAGATGGCGCGATGCTTGACACCATCGAAATCGTCGAATCAATTTTTTTCCTTTTATACTCTTCCTTCTCTGATATTTGGTAAGCATTGCGAATGTGAAGGGGTAGGATTAGTGATGGATCGTTCCCGGTAATTTCTCAATGGGGAAAGTTTCCATTTGGGAATATTCCCTATACTGTGTTGGGTAAGTTACCGGGAACGACCCATCACTGGGTAGGATGGTACTTATATGTTATATGGCAGAAAACGTTTTTACTTACAACTTTGCAAAAAACTTCATTAGTCTTATTTAATGCATTAGCGGTTATTTTATGAGAAAATATAAACCAGATGTAATATAAGTATACATTAAAATGACAACACAGTGATAAGCTTAGAGCATTTATTTACAGCTTTACAATATTTACAACTCTTGTAAAACAAAATTGCCTAAGGCATAATACAATATATCACGTTTCAAGGCACATACATCGGCAGTAAGTACATACATACTGTGAACTTCGGGCCATAATTTGCCGTATATTTTTTTGCGTCTATTTTGTACTTTATCAAAGAAAGACGCAACGCAAATGAAAATACGGACATGATCACACGCAACAACGATATCATTTCATATCATACTTAAATTTAACACACTGTTTAAAAAAAGGCTTATATCTTAAATATAACATAAACGTTAGACGAAACAGTAATGCTTTGTTTGTACATTATACATCTACTTACGATTATTTAATAAATAAAGCGGTAACCATTTAAATGACCCATCGACAAAACGTTCCAAACCTTCATTTTGATGTAATTTCTGATTATATAAATCCGCATGAAGTTCCAAATGTATATATACACAACCATGTACTATTTCTATGAGGTTATATATAGGTACAGGGTGAAATATGCGTGAACAGTAATACATTTTTCTAACTCTACAAACAACTAACAATTAAATGCCCCACAAGTTACTTAAAAATAGACAAGTTATTTATTTATTTTTTGTTACTTTTTGGGTTTATTTATTGGTTTTAGGATATCCAAAAGGATTGTTAAGAAAAAATAATGGAATAATTTAAATTACCTCTTCAAATTGAAGTAATTAATAACGGGAATTTTGTCATTTCGTGAAAAATTCAATGATATTTATTACATTTAACGTTTTAAATAGCTTAAATAGCCGTTATCATTTCTGAAAAGCACCTTAAAAATTAGAAATAGCCACAAAAAATACAACAAAACAAAACATGTGGGGCATTCAATTGTTAGTTGTTTATGGAGTTAGAAAAACGTATTACTGTTTAAGACTCATGTTTCACCCTGTATGGGTACATATTTATTACATGTTGCGCGCATTTATATATTGCACTTTGACTTGCAAGAACAATACCGTAGCAAAAATGAATAACTTAAAAGGAAGCATAGATTTGAATACCTAGATAGAAGTAATGTTGAATGATACATACCTATTTAGTTTTGTTATATATTAGGAAGTGTAATATGCAGATAATGTAGGACGTATATAGGTATAAAAAAAAGGTACGGAATATACAAAGTTTTTTCGTAGCATTTGGTAGTTAAACCTAAGCCGAATAAATAAATTACTATTTCCAATAGACCTAACAGAGTTAGGTTGAAGATACCTTCTGAATAATAAAAAAAACTTGTTAAAAATCTCTAGTACTCTAGTCTAGTCTGGCAACCGAATCTATCTATTATCACGCGCTTTACATAATTATAATTTTGCTCACATTCGTTAGCCAGGCTACAAGCTTTCATTTTTCTGTGATAGTAGGTATACAACAAGTAGTACTGATAATTCGGTATAAGTAGTTAAGACTGTATCAAAATCTAAGACGTAATCCAGTAGAGACATAATATCTATACTGAATTGTCAGCTGTTGCAATGCAAGTTACATGTTAAGTAGCGCCAGGCTTTCCTTAACAGTTACATTATAAAAGGACGATCTATTAATATTCAGTTGAAGAAACAAGCAAACTTAACATAACTAACGCTACAAATGACAAAGGCGTAAACGCCGCTCCTGAATTTGGCTTTATCTTAGAGGCTATTTTTGCTGTAGCATTTTTCACATTACCCAAAAATTTATCAAGAATATCGGATCTTGCTGTGACGTCACAAGCGGTGTGACTAATCGCTTCTAAGACGGGAGCAGTGAATACCCTGAAGTTAATATCTGTAGGGTTCATTTGTCCGTACATCCAGAAAGGTAGCCTATTTGAGAGGACCCATAAATTCTGATTGCTATCCACCTTAATATCTGTTGGGTAAATCATAGTAGTATCGTTCATGGAGATTCTGCCTTGGTTTTTCATGGTATACTCCTTGTTGGATGTCCGCCAGCAAGCTACGGCGTTAAGGTTCACTAAAGAATAGAATAGAACACCAGTTTTAGGGTCCACGAAGGAAGCACTCGACTGCGCGTTCGGGCCTCTGCTTCCGAGTAGCTTGAAAGAATTGAAATTATTTTCTGCTAATGTCTTATTCCTTAGCAACTCTGTTGAGACAGCGAATTCATTAAAACTCGCCATTGGATGGAAGTAAAGAGTACTGTAGTTATCAGAGTTAGGCGCCGAGAGCCCCATGCCGAAGATAGCGTCATCCCAAGTGAAATTCAATCCTTTAATATTGAAGTCGCAGGCCAGAGGATCTTGGTTGAAGTAATGATGACTTATTCTCCACGACTCGTTCTTCTCCCAAGAGTAAACTACTATACCCGCTTTACCAACGTCTCCGGCGTACGCGAATGTTTTATCACAATCCATATCCTCGACAGCAATGTTTGCGAATCCAGAATCTTGTTTCACCTGGTCTGCAGGAAACGTATACTTTCTCAGGAGGTTGTCGGTCTTCAAGTCGTAGACAATGATAGAGGGTGGATATTTAGTAGAGTTATTTTCGAGGCTTCCCATTTTTCCGCTGTCGAGAACCCAGAGACGAGCGCACTTGTCAGCTTTGACCCTGAACGGTGAAATGATCTCTGGGGGCTTCCCATCGCTGCCGATAGAGTGCGCTGCCCAGCTCGGGTACGGAATCAAGTTTGGTGACTTCGTGCTGTTGTCTGAAATAAGAAAAATATGTAGATAAGTTTAAATAAGTCAACATTTAGGGATGACTTGCACAGATCAAATTATTAGCCCTAAACTAAGACCTTGTAGGTAGCTACTATCGATACTAGTACACGTACACGTACTTCAACTTATATGTATAAATTCATAGATGCACACATAATTAACCTAGGAACAAATAATATATCTGCTGCTTAACACACGTATTATGCTCATGCATCACATAGGTATATTATGCTCTTGCCAGGGATTTAAAAATTGCTGGAGGCCTCGGCTTCGTAGTTATCACTACCACCTAGTTTATCGCTTACATAATACTTAGTTATATCAGGAACTTACACAATATAGCAAAACAAAGGCGTCATTTAGATATAGACGCAACAATAGTACTGCCCACTATTGAAATATTAATGGTCTTATGTATGTCAACATCGATTATTAGCAAGCAGTGCATCGGTCGTTTACCTTTACTGTTAGTTTAAATAGGTCACTGGTATTCAATAAAGGATATTATTGAATAGAAAGTGATATCAAATACACGATTATCATTGGTGGCCCGCGACACAATAGTTTCCATAAAACGGGGTGAGTAGGGCAAGACTGACCTCGATCAAATTTATTTCTTGCGTATTTCAAACTACCTACTTCTACGGAATGAAGTAGGATATATTACCTATTTGTTCCTACTATCGGTATTTTTTTGGAAGAGAACAAAGAGTCATACAATAACTTGTATTTAATGTAAAAATATTATCAACGTAGTAGAGGCCTATCAAAACCAACTCGCATCGCACATCGCACTTCTTGTCAGACCTCAATACCATTGTATGGACTTATTTTATTGGGCTTATTATTGATTAAAAAAGTTAATGTCCCTATTATATTTAAATGTTTCTTGTTTTTTTGACATTGCATTTTGTTATTCAGTTTCGATAAATATTTCAAAGGAAATACATCTCGTGTTTATAAAATATGCATAATGTTTGGTATTATTTTACCAGTGCCAAAAAACTACACCTCTTGCCTCAGCAGCCAGTTTTACATTACTTTGTATAACAATTTCAAAAAAATACAAAATAATTTATTGCATGAAAGTGAGTAATTACAAAGGTAACATATTTATTATAAGATCGTCACAATCAGCCATTGTATGACGTATAATATTTAGAATTCATTTCATGAGATTGATAATAAAGAAAAAGTAGGAAAAAAAATAAAAATAATAGTATGCATACATGTATTTGTAAAATTAATTTCAAAAATGTTTCTACGTATTATATCTGCTCATTCACAAATAACATTATTCTTAATAATTTTATTATTTCGTGCTTTGTCGTAGGATCAATATTGAGATCCGTGCATAGTGAAGTTAATAAAGACGAGTATTACATAAATTCGGACACCCCCGTGCAAAAAATACATAAAAGTAGCTTATCCACATAATACCCGGACGAGTAGGTACCTACATTATCTACTAGGTGCGTTATCGTCTACAAAAATACGAATCGAAAGGATCCACTCACACATTATTACGACGTTCTTATTCTTATACATCGGAGCATTGAGGCATATTTTTGAGCAAGTTGTGTTAAGTCCATTTCAAATACGAAGGCTCGATTCCACTTGACAAAGTCTTTAGGCGTCAACGACAGGATCAGTGATAACAAAAGATACCAGAATGCTTAGCCAAGTTGCCAATCGCTAACGCTTAGTAGCGTATCGTAGTTTTCCCTCTGTGTCACTCCTTCTTATTAGTTCAACAAAGACAGTTAGCTACCTTTCGTTTACGATTGACGATAAAGCGTTAGCGATTGGCAACTTGGCTAAGCACCATGGCCAGATCCTTTTGTGAAATGATATTTTTTGCATACATCGATGTACCACACGTGCCATTTTGTAGTGGGCGAATGAAATGACTAAAGGTTCGAGTGGCCTCGGGCCTTCGTATTTGAAATGGACTATACTAACATATTTGTGCACTGGACTGGACTCTGTACCTGCAGTGCCTTTGTAGCGTGCATTTATCATTAAAGTTCACTAGGAAGACAAAAACCTGTATGACTCAAGGCTTTTAAAATCAGTCGTGGAAATTCCCAAAGAGCGCTTAATAAACAATAACCATTAATAAATAGATAACTTATTCAATCGGAATCCGTCAGCCGTGAATCATTAAAAACTGATTGTTTCCTTTATTCAGTGAGTTTATATCAATTTTATGTATGTAGGTATTGTAGGTACATATTACCTACTTCATTTTAGTTCCGTTAATGAATAATAAATATAATAATATTTAACGTAGGTGCATTCATGTTAAATAAATACATAGATGGTTAAAAATTAACTACTATTAGTAAATGTGAAAACACTAATTTAAAAAAAAAATAATCCGAGTGTAATATGACTATGTAATATGTTTTGTCCAGGTACCTAAGTGTAATGTATCAATAATTGCACTTAGACAGAATGAGACAGAGTCAAAAATAAATACTATGAATTCACAAGATCTATATAAATCAATTAACCTTCGTTTTCTTGATAAAGGATACGACATTTAAGTAAAGAGTAGAGATGGGTTAAGAATAACATGAGATAAATATAGCAAGAAGACAGTTTGTCGGGGTGTAATGGTGTAAGATTAAGGAAGACCTGGCGGGTTACCATGACGTAGTAATGCGATTTCGTTTCCCTGAACCTAAACTGAATCTCATTAGTACGTCATGGTAATCCCCCTGTACAGGAAAACTACCATGATCTCTTAAATGCGATTCAGTTTAGGTTCGGCTTGTTAGTTTTTGACAGTTATTCTATGGAAATGACACTTCGCGATTCAGATTAGGTCCTAAACTGAATCGCATTAGTAGACCACAGTAGCCGCCCTGTGTACATTTGTATGACACAGATTTTGTATCCCGAATTTGAAATAAATCCGTATTCTCGTGTTAAATTAGTGATTGAGGAAAAGGCTTTGAGTAAATGACTGCCGCTTGTAACAATATAAATTCTAGTACTTAAGTTATGACGCGGTAATTAAAGTAATGTGGTTTTTGAATCGCCTTAATAAGTTGTGAGAAGTGTCAGTGACATCGCTTTACGAGCGTATGCTTCCGGTAGTTTTGCTCGCGGGAATAACTGTCTTAATTAAATCATCATAATAAAATACTACCCTTGGGTTTTCAGTAAATCGGTGGCAAAAAAGGAAATAGCTTTCAAGATGGTAAGCAAGTAGAGATCGTAGCCTGCGTAAGCTGGCATACCAAAAAAAAATACTCTGGCTAACCCGCCTGTCAGTCCAAAAAGGCGATAAAATCAAAAAATATAGACGAGTAGACTTAGCTGCCCATAAAAGATTGGATCCAACAATATTTGGTAGTAAAAAAGACGGCTATCTTTTTTACTACCAAATATTGTTGGATAGATTAAAGATACATCTACTGCTAAGTATTTATTCCAATAACAATAATTTTAATTCCAATAACACATTTAATTCTGGAAACCTATATCTACCTACATATTAATAAGATGGTTCCGAAGATTCATAATTCATAATTCGTTTATTGCATCCATGGTTACATTAGGTGGTAGTCAGTGGTACAATATACATATTTACAATTCCCTTGGTCAAAGTTAGTAGAATGAAAATACCGCGGTTGGTTAATGTCGGCATAACAGTCATGTCCATGTCATAATTCATAGCAACGAGCATATTTTTTGTATTTTTTGGTAAGGTGCTTTTTGAAATAGTTAATTCGTTACATGTTTTCTAGAGTTCGTTAGGTACCTGTGTCCATGGAAGCAGACTACGACTAAAAATTGTAATATAGGTATTCCATTTATTCTACCAATAATACCTATAAAGTCGTATTAGGACACTTTCTAAATGAGTATTTGGTAATGTTGGTCTTAATTACGCCATATCACGATTTACTTTGGAACGAAACTGAAAGTTGCTCTCACCAATGACTATTGGGGTCATTCTCATAGGGCACGTTTTTTGGGCGTCGGGTAGAATAACTTTGTATTCTTGCATATATATGGCGTAAAAAAAATGTTGGAGGGTAGTTTTCGTTTTATTCTACCTGTAGCAGTTGTAATTTCGAAGATAATCTCTTGAGAACTAGTAATAAAAAAATATAAAAGCCTACTTTTATCACGCTCCATCAAGCGTACAGACTCCAAAATTTGGGACAAACCCCTTTGCAACTCGGGAACCGCTACTATTACCTAACACAGGGTATTGTTTTATTATAGTCAATTAAACAAATTAACATTTTGTTAAGTTGATTGTTATTTCAACTGCTTGTATAAAGAAATATGATTTTTTCTCCGCGCGTACGAATTTATGACTAAACTCCGTCATTGGAAGCAAAACAAAATTTCACATCACTATTTGCAATTTTACGCACATCACTATTGCATTGAGCGAGCCAGTTCAGTCTTGTCTGTGACACGTTGGGCGACGGAGGTGCGTCTGGCGACGCTGGGCGATTTTACAAACGTAAGTATCTAATCTCCGTTTTTTGTCACTTGCATTTTCTCAACTCCGTTTAGTCATTTATTTTTCTATTGGTGTGATTGATCGTTCTACTATTTAAGTATAATGAATTGAACTGTATTACCTGTTAAATGCGTGTAATGTCGTTGTTCTAAATAAGATAATTAATGAAATAAAAATAAAAAATAGCTTTCTCCCTAGGCTCCGTCAAATAAACTCCGTCAAATATTTAGACGGAGTTGAAAAAATTTTTGGATTTTGATGAGATTTGAAGGTTTATATGTAGATATAGTACCCGTGCGAAGCCGAGGCAGATCGCTAGTATTAAACTATATAAATTCTCATTCAGGTTTAAGAGCACTGTATCCATCAACTCCATATCATATTTCTAAACTCCTTATAAAAATATATCAACTCCGTCCCAATATTCTCAACTCCGTCTTGGTGAAAAAAACAATGGTTTATAAAACGTGAACTAATAGATATATATGAGAGACAAAAGTATACATATGATCTAAATAACTCAATGATTCGTATTTTATAGATAATACAGCAGTAAACATACTGTACAAAATCAAGACGGAGTTGAGGCTGAGAACGCCTAATTCTGAGAATGACCCTTGATTCTATTTCGCTTACGATGTTTACAAATATATTCTCCTACCTTGTAGGTAGAAAACCCAAATGAGTCAGACTTGCTAACCATAACATGTACTTCTTATCACAAGTATTGAAAGCTTAAAATTGCTCGGCGTATAACAAACAAATGTGAATTCTGTGTAAATAAGTGAATAACACTGGCGGGTAAGTCATACGGACTACTTACATATTTCCACAGTGTATTCATAGTCATAATAACCTCGTACCTCATAACAAATGCTAAAAGTTCATTTGCCTGTTTAAATTATTCAGCCTAAAACGGTCTGGTTTAGTATTCCAACTTTCCACTTCCAAATTGAGACTATTTTTTTCACCATGCATATAAAAGCAAAGGGTAGTTATCATTAATTTGATACATATCATTTAAATTATAAATATTAGATGTAATATTTAGTTAATAAATAATTTGATTTTTGTTTTTACAATACGTTTAATAGATACCTATCATTTATTCGGGGGTGATGAAGTAGGTGCTTAAAGGACGATTCATTTACCTAATAATAGCTAATTTCCCCCATGAAACGTTCTCTCTAAGCCAAGACAATTCACGTCAGTTTCAGTACAAATATTACGGCTACTTAAGGTGGATTTACACCAAACGAGGGAATGCTCAATTTCGACGAATTACGTTTTGTGTAGCGAACGAATTTCGTAGAGTGGGCATTCGCTCGTTTGGTGTAAATCCACCTTTACGTAAGCTTTAGCTTTGGGCTTAGTACAAAAGTACGGCGAGATAAATAGGTATTTCGTTTATCGCCCCTGTCTAACTGTACTAATTAAAAAGTGACAGATATCTTTCCCACTGCCTAATGTCGCTTTACTCTTACGTTAAAAGAGATGTGGCTTCGAGTTCTTGTCAAACACGAGCTATGCCAGCCCCTCTAGTATGTATTTAGACATCCTCACCTTTCAAATTAACATAGTTCAGCGTCGACGGTACCCCAAACTTCCATCTGGGGACTGTCACAAACAGCCGATCCTCATAAACTTCCACTCCCATCGGAATATTGTTCTCCTGGATGAACGTCTTGCTCTCGATGGCCTGTTGTCGGGCTTCAGGGCTGGGGTACTGGTAGTCCAGTTGGTTCCATTCGAAGACGAGGTGAAGTTTGTCGCCGGAGGCAAAGCAGGCGAGGGAAAGGAGAAGAAGGGAGCGGAGCCCCATGATTGGTTTCTGTAATAGAAAAGAACATATTTTTTAGATAGTTGTACTTGTTTACTGCTTGTACATAAACGCAAGTCGCAAACACGCATGAACACCCAAAACCCAAAACCATTCGACAAAAATTATTTGTATTTGTAACACAATTAGGCATAGCTGATGCATTTTTCGAATCTATGTGAGCACGGGCTTTGAGAGTGAAAGTCTGATAACCGCATGAATTCTAGCAAAACTTTGGGTTATTTACGAATTTGTGTAAGGATTTAAAATTTTGTACATATTTTCTGCCTAAGCGTCCTTATAGTAAACGCCATAGCTTTTTCCAAAACGACTTATAATTTTTAAGTATCTAGTCTGCCCAGTGCCCACTTCGCCCATACATAGTTAATATTATTACGTGCCATGCCAGCACTGCCAGCAAAATCTAATAGTGATCCTATTTTATAAACAATAAAAAAACTCTACATACTATACTATATGTTTACGAATGACATAACGAGAGCTTACGATAGAGCACAATCAATCAGCGAGCGCAGGGTGACTGACCTTGCTCAGTTTAGAGGTCAGTTGCGCAGGCGACGATTGTCGGTTGCGTTTTACCGCTGTGTAGCACGAAAGTTCGTACACATGGTCAACGTCAAAGATATGTCCATACTTTTGCATCTTGACATCAACCTTAAGTACGAAAGTTTATAATACGATCATGTTTGATCACACAAATTATTTAATATAATTGGTGCAACACAACATACTCGTACGTACATATATTCTGTACTTATTTATGACCAAGATAATATACATAGCACTTGCCTAACTAATTATTTGCAACTATGATTTTCATGACAAATTAATTTCATTACGATTGAAGTATCCTTATAAACGTTTCAAATAAGTTTTTAAACTGAATACTGTAACTGTAAGTGGGTATATTTGTAAGTAAGTACATATCACTTAACAATAAGTATCTGATTTACAACACTTAAGTACGACATTTTTGTATCTAACATGAGGCTAACAGGCATAACAAAGAGCCTTGCGGAACTCCGTAGGAAAAAACAAGCCCCTAGTCCGAGCTTAAAATGTTGCCTCAATTCAACCTCGTGGGAAAAACAAAATCCCACAAAGTCAACTAACAAAGCCATGCAAGTAGGTACTCAATGTTTTGTTTCCTTTGATGCACTTCGTATAATTTCCCTGCAACTGTATCAGTGACAGACATATCCGCCGGAAACAACAAGGTCGAAGGTCCGGATAACCTCGGAAAGTTCTCGTGAACTTTGGAACATAACCTTTCGGTAAATAATCGAACGAGATGATTGATAATTTTATTACCGTCCATGTTTTTATTGAACGCCCCTTTTAGTCCCCGTAGCACTCCTTGCAGTTTACTGGTAGGTTCATTGTAATGTAGGTGGTAAATTTGTGGTGGTAAATTTATTATATTTTTATGCTTACCATCATCGTTTATTGTAACTGCAGTTAATATTGTATATCGTTCTTCCACGTAACCAAACTTTTTCCAGTCTCCCACCAGCCACTTAAAAAATGCGTCAAGATCTATTCGCCATCTCTGTCGCGGTCTGCCGGATTTGGTATTATGGGACCCATTTGGTCGTTAATTTAGCCCACTTATCATTCTTATTTAATATATAATTGTCTGGGCGTTATAATGACCTTAGTATAATTTATATCATTCTCATTTTCCCTACAGAATATCTATAGGTACATAATATCAGTCTCTTTTAAATAGTATATTTTAGTTACATTGCCTTATGTATATTCTCTTCTGTATAGTTTAACTAGTTGTTTTCATAAACGATTGCAGACAGTTTATGTAAAGTGGGGTGAGATGAAACGGTTTTTTTAATGGGGTAAGACAAATTGCTACCAGCAGACGCTGTGCCAGAAGGACGACTTTTTGTCTTTCCCCATTCTGAAAACCGTTTCATCTTACCCCAAATTATCTAAAGTGTTCCTTTTTGATCTTTAATTAGAGTGAGCGACCTCCAAGTTGTGTACTATCCACCTTTGATATAGGTAGATCAGGGTTCCAGCAATTTAAAGACTACTATGGCACAATTAGTGTAAGGTTATGTTATGATTTTGTAAAAAAGGAACATCATTATCACAGAAACGAGTATCCTGTAGGCTTTTTCTGAGCTTTTTCCGTCCATTGTGCCTGAAGATTTATAATTGTTGCGTGTTATCGTTTATACTCGTAGTCGTTACCGTCACGTTTTTACAGGTATTCAAGTGCGATAAACCATAAAAGTGTGATTATAAGCCACCTAAGACAGTTCCATTCTCAAAAATATGTATGATTTTACAGTAAGCTTTAACTACACTTCATTTATTGTATCAGGCACATAGTATTTATTAGGTAACCCGTTCATGTTATTGTCTTACGTATAATATTTATTCCTTCACAGTTGTTAGTTGCTCATATAATTTTAAAGACTTTACTAGTACTTAAAAACTTTTAACTCACATGCAATATATCTTACATAAACACAACGCAGTCACTAACATAAATCAACAAGCATAAAGGCATAAACATCTGGACACTTGGTACAGTGTTACTCCCTTTTGTCGCCAAAGAAAAGCCTCAGGAATTTAATGAACATTAAAATTCAACGCAATACGACCATTGTTACTAGGTTCACAAGAAAATGGCCTGTAAAACTATATCGTAAGAGTCATAAATGCGTATACGATAAAATGGACTAACCGATTTGTTCCACGCTTTATCTTAATGCTATTTTTACGATAGGCAAGAAATGTACGAGAAAATTATGTTAGTATTGAAATCTAGAAAACCTAGCTTAAGTGTTTGCGATTCGTTAATTTTTATGATAAATATTGTAATGAAGAAATAAAAGGCGCATTTCTCCGTGGAATGGAATATTTAGACACAGTAACTAAAAATGGTTGGGTTAGTTACTTAGTTTAGTACATATTATTCACGTTTAAGTTGTATAATTTTATAACGCTTGCCTACATAGTCTACACATGCTCATATCTGGTACGGAGGCGAAGGTCATAGCAAAACTCAACTCCGTAGCAAAAAATTGCCAAAAGTCCTATTGTATTTTTTCCCTAGGATAAAATATTTCGTGGTACCTGTAGGCATTAGTTAAGCAGGCTTTGAACCCGCCAAGGCTTAACGGGTCATATCCAATCGGCCTAATTCATCATTAATTCGTGAAATAAGTACCTACTTAGTTCACCCCGCTTCCAACCTTTACCAATACGCATCTTAAAAAAAGCTTTAGTTATACCAGCCACGGCGATGGTCGATTTCTATGGGAATCACTAACATTTTTCTCACGATTCGCCGCTGCTCCAGTGGAAGGTAAAGGTGCATTTAGACCAAAGGATCATTCGCTCATTCTAAACCCCTACGAAATCAACGAATTTCGACGAATCACGTTTCGTGTAACGAACGAATTTCGTGGAGTGGGGGATAGATTGAGCGAATGCTCGTTTGGTCTACCTTTACACTTAGGGCATCGGGAATCAAAACATCTTCATTTGAGAGACAGACAATGCTTTACATTTATGATGATGTTTGTTGTGCACGGTAGGCATTCTGTAGCCCTATTGCAATCTTCGTAAATTTCGAGCATCTGTCTCTGGCAGACCGATGATGCCTTCACTTCATTTTATTTCGTCACTTCCTTCTTCAGATATATACTAGTTTTACCAGGTAGTCTTTTAAACCTACAAGGCATCTCGCACGAGTTTTAGAGATTCGATTAAGCAATCGAGTTTCTTTTTTTTGTATGTGGGTATGCATACAACCCTTGCTTATAGCTACACCGCTGCAACGGATCATCATTCTTTTTTCGTGCGAGGCATCGTACGCACGTTCTCTGCTACACCGAAAATAGTGTTACAAAGTTATGCCCAAACGAAGAAAAGTTCCCGATCATTATGATCGGGTCCTATCGGACTTCAACAAAGGGCGAAAACGGTTACGAATCATCAGTTCGTCTGACTCGGAAAATAATTCGGGTAAGTACAAAGTGTTCATTAAAGTGATTTATCTAGTGCTTATTTGCTTACTGAACTCAAAATAAATCAATAGCGCGTTTTGCCTGGAAGTTAACCGTGGGTTAACTCGGTGGCATGTATTATAAAACGCGTCAACCTGGAGGTTAACCGCGGGTTAACACGATGGTTTGAATAAGCCTAGAGGAAAACCGGGGGTTTTCACAAAGGCAAGCAATGATTATCTTTAATAGAAATCATTATTTTTCATAATAATCTGGCTTATAATTTTGCACCACGAGGTTGACCGCGGGTTAACTCTTGGCTGTTATGTAATTTAAAAATGTATTACAGTGCTATACTGTCAAGATATTAACTGTAGGTTAATACCTGACATCAAGTCCATGTTTTAAATTACGGTGAAATCACTAGGTTTCCCTACCGATACCGCACACGTGATTTAACTCATAACGGCTTCTTCTCCTTTCAGAATCCGAGCCCGATGTTACTGACGAAACCGCGTTACCTAACGAGGACGCTATAGATTTCGAGAACAAAGACAAAGAGTCTCCGTTACCGGAAACAAGTGTAGGCATCCCAGATTGTGCCCTGGACCCTGAAATATTAGTGGCACTAGGAGAAGCGACAGAAGAGTGCCCAAAATATGGGCAAAAGATTCATGATAATCTGGCGCAACTTTGGTTGCCCATCTTGAGAAAGGGACTAAAATCGGAGGCTAAAGAAAAACTTCTTAAACAGTATCTAGTACCGGAAAACTGTACACTTCTCCAAGCCCCGAAATTAAACCCTGAAATCTCAGCAGCGGTATCTGTATGACAAGAAATAAGGACAAACGCGTTGAGGGGGTTCAACAACAAATCGGTCTCGGAATCACGGCTTTAAACAGGGGGCTCACACAGCTACTCGAGAATTCCAGTAACAGACTGCAAGCTATAACGCTTTTAAGTGACAGTTGCCGCATTCTTTGCGATGTCCACCACAACGAAACGGAGGCAAGAAAGAAATTTGTCACGCCAGGATTAGACAAAGCGTTCCTTAACATCATTACTGATGTCGACAGGGACGAGACGCTCTTCGGAAATAAACTTTCCGAAAAAATTAAAGCGTCTAAGGCCATTGAAAAACAGGGGTCCCAAATCAAAAAATCGGCACCGGCTTATAAGGCTCCGTCTACACCTACTGCTTCAGCATCGACCAGCCGACCACGATACCAGGGAAACTGGACAGGCCCTCCTCGGTACTCCTCGAGCGCGTTCAGGGGGGGGCGCGGGGGTCACAGGAAGACGTATCCAGCAGGTCGCAGATCGACTCAAGCTCAAGCGACGACGAAGCCTCAAGCTCCTACCAAGCCCCGTGCAACGACTTAACTGTAAAGGTACACGCAGGTCGTATTCAAAGCTATTTTGAGTGCTGGCTTAAAGTAACAGATAATCCCGTAGTACTGAAATGGATATCTGAAGGATTTTCGATACCGTTTTGTTCAAAGTTTGAACAAAAATGGGTACCAGTTAACTCTTTATCATGTAACGAAGAGGCCGATATGCTCTTAGCTATTAATAATCTATTAAGCCTTGGGGCGGTTTCAGTTTGTGAGCGCACTGAGGGTGATTTTATATCGCCAATTTTTCTAGCTCCTAAATCCAACGGCGGGAAGCGTTTTATCTTGAATTTAAAGTCCCTAAACAAATACATTCCAAAATCTCATTTCAAGATGGAAGACCATAGGACAGCAGCAAAATTGATACCAAAAGATGGCTATTTATGTACAATAGACTTGAAGGAAGCTTATCTTTTGGTACCAATCCATACCGCCGACAGAAAATACCTTCGCTTTGTATTTAAGGATCAAGCTTATGAATTTAATGCCCTGCCCTATGGTCTGTCCGAAGCACCGCGAGTATTTACAAAAATTATGAAGGAAGTCATAACCTTTCTTAGAAACCGCGGGCACAGATCAGTAATTTATCTCGACGACATTTTGTGCATTGGCGATACATACACTGAGTGTATGTCTAACGTAAACGAGACTTTGGAATTGCTGCGCTGTTTAGGTTTTGTCGTAAATTTCGAAAAAAGTGTTCTAAAACCTCAGCAAACTTGCAAATTTTTAGGTTTCATATTCGACACAGCCAATCTAACCATTTCTCTGCCTACTGACAAACGAAATAGGATAGCACAATTAGTCCATAAATACTGTGCACTGCCCACATGTTCTATCAGGGAGTTTTCTCAATTGATTGGAGTACTCGTCGCAGCTTGTCCTGCAGTCAAATATGGCTGGTCGTATACGAAAATATTAGAGCGACAAAAATACATAGCGTTACTTAATTCTAAGAACGAATTTGAAGCCAAAATTAAACTCCCTGCTGCTATTTTGCCAGACCTGCATTGGTGGAAGCAAAACATCCATTCAACTACTAACGCGATGAGGTCTGATGAAGATTTTTCATTAGAAATATTTTCAGACGCATCTCGGACAGGCTGGGGCGCCTACTGCCAAAATAAACGAGTAAACGGTGGTTGGAAAGATGACGAGTTGACTTTCCATATCAACTATTTGGAGCTCCTTGCAGTATTTATGGGGCTAAAGTGTTTCGCTCGAAATCTTCGTAATTGTGCTATCCTATTACGAGTAGATAATACGACAGCGATTAGCTATATCAATCGTATGGGAGGCATTCAATTTACGCACTTGAATGATTTGTCAAAGTCTATTTGGCAGTGGTGCGAGCAGCGAGACATTTGGCTTTTTGCGTCCTATATCAACACGAAGGACAATGTCGAAGCTGACCAGGAGTCCCGTAAAATTAACCACGACACTGAGTGGGAACTGGCAGATTGGGCTTTCCAATCCATAGTTCACAACTTTGGCCAACCCAAACTAGACCTGTTCGCGTCTCGCACCAACGCGAAATGCAAAGATTATATCTCATGGAAGAGGGACCCGGATGCTGTGGCCATTGATGCATTTACCATCAATTGGACTAGTAGTTATTTTTACGCATTCCCACCTTTCGCGCTAGTTTTGAAATGCTTAAGAAAAATACAGAGCGATAAAGCGACTGCAATATTGGTGTTCCCGTACTGGCCAGGGCAGCCTTGGTTCCCTCTTTTAAGGAGAATGCTAAGGTCAAAAATCATCTATTTTACTCCTAAAAGAGACCTCCTTCAATCGCGTTACAGATCCCTGCATCCGATGCACAAGAGGCTTACCCTGGGGGCCGCGAAGCTCTCCGGCACGCTTTCACACGGCGTAACATCCCAGTGGCAGCCTTAGATTTAATGGTGTCTTCAGTCGCGTATAGTACTTTGAATCAATACTCTTCTACTTACAAGCTTTGGTGGCAATTTAGTCTCAGAAGTAAGATTGATCCTTTTAACCCAAACACTTCGGACGTTCTATTATTTTTGTCGGAACAATTTAGCAAAGGCAGTTCTTATGGCACTATTAACAGCCATAGATCAGCATTGTCGCTGCTCATCGGCGAGCACCTAGGTTCCGACGAAAACATAAAACGACTGATGAAAGGTGTTTCTAAAACAAAGCCACCAGCTCCTAAGTACACGCATACATGGGATCCACGGGTCGTACTCGATCATGTGTCTAATTGGTTTCCCAATAGAGATCTGTCACTTGAAAAGATCACCAAAAAGCTTTGTGTTTTACTAGCACTCTGTACAGGACACAGAGTACAAACATTTTCCCTTATTAAGATCTCTAAAATGGTAAAATGTTTGAATGCTTGGCATATTCCAATTATAGACATGATTAAAACATCGGGCGTGGGACGTGATCAACCGGTGTTGATTCTCCCTTATTATACAGATAACCCTAAGATCTGTCCGGCCGCAACTTTAGACGATTACTTGTTTGTTAAATCTAAGTTGAGAACAACTAACTTAGACTCTCTCTTAATCACACATAAGAAGCCCTATAGACGGGCATCTTCACAGTCAATCAGTAGGTGGGTAAAACAGACATTGGCGGAGAGTGGTGTCGACGTGACAGTGTTCGGCGCACACAGCACGCGACACGCATCCACTTCGGCGGCAGCCTCCGCGGGCGTCAGTCTTGACACCATAAGAAAAACAGCTGGTTGGACTAGCACATCCCAAACCTTCGCTAGGTTTTATAATCGTCCTATTTCAGACCCAACTACCTTTGCCAAGTCTGTTCTATCTCTATCCAATGAGCAATAAAGACATTGCCAATTACAATAATAAATCTTCGATTTGATTATCAGGTCAATTGTTTAAGTGTGTGTACTTTGAAAATCAAATAAAACTTTTGATTAGCTGTAAACGTTTTATTTTAATAAAACTATCTCTGAACATCTACCTGGTAAAACTAGTATATATCTGAAGAAGGAAGTGACGAAATAAAATAGATGATCAAACGAACTTCTCAAGTGAAGTTCGATCACTATTTTGTGAGTCACTTCCTTCGAAGATATATAGAAACACCCACCCGTCCCGAACCCCGGGAAAAGTTTATTTTATTTTCATCTCTAAAAAATGATCCGTTGCAGCGGTGTAGCTATAAGCAAGGGTTGTATGCATACCCACATACAAAAAAAAGAAACTCGATTGCTTAATCGAATCTCTAAAACTCGTGCGAGATGCCTTGTAGGTTTAAAAGACTACCTGGTAAAACTAGTATATATCTTCGAAGGAAGTGACTCACAAAATAGTGATCGAACTTCACTTGAGAAGTTCGTTTGATCATCTATTAGAACGACAAAGATAGATTATCGATTTTTTTGTTTTTCGAAGTTTGCTGTAGCGTTAACCATTTTTTCTTGGGGAAATACTTCATGCATATGTTTGGGAAATATTATTTGACCGACTGTTATCTTACTTGCGACCTTTTGTTTTGCGTAACACTTACTAGACAATCAGCACTTTTCTATTGTTAACGATGCAAAACAAAAGGTCTTCAGTAAAATAAGAGTCGGTCAAATAATACTTCCCGAACTATACCTCCAAGCCCGCATTTCCGAACCATGAATAACCTCACCGCATACCAACGAAAAGATAAATGTACCCTTGGCCACCCTTGCAGACCGGTTGGAAGATATTTGCATAACAAATGTAAGCAAATTAGATGCAGTGTTTCTTAATGCCGTGACAGGCTTATGCATTTCACGTTAGCGCGTCCTTGTCTTTTGGAAATGTAGAAAATGGACTAGTTTTTGTTTTGATATTATCTTATCTTCTATGTCAGATAATAGTTAGGTACTAACATTTGAATTAAAATGTCTAATTTTTAGTTTTGGTAGGAAAGTAATTTCACGTAGGTATTTTATTTAGACATGAAGGTTTTGTTAAAATACGTACCTACACATTTTATGTTTCTAATTCATTAGAATGATGCTAAATATAAAAACAATTTTAGTTTATTTACAAATAAATACATATATTCACTATGAATATTAGATGTGATATACCAAAGAAAAAGGACCAAGATCACATAATATATTCATAATTAATATAGTATTAAGTAGTGTGACTGGGGAAAAATAAAAAGTACAAATCAAAATATTTAGTTAATAAATAATTTGATTTGTGTTTTCGCAACACGTAGCTACATATATTCAATTAAATTAAATATAATAAGTACATTGTTAGACAAAATAACGTAAAATATAGAAGTTCTCTATCCTCGGCAAACATTCCTGCAATTTTCAGTATCGCCCTAATTCCAGTAGTACTTTATTTAAGCTTTTTTTCTATTCCCGTACTTTTATTTGTCATTTACAGGGTTGTGAACACACCTTTAAAACTCTAGCTTATCGATGTCCAGACAAGTCTATTCCCTATAAACACATCCAGGCATACACGCAGTGCGTTTTTGGATTTTAAGACACCTCGTGTATACAAGACGTAATGAAATACATGGTTGCCAACCTAATTTTAATTTAAATGTAATTTTTGGTCAATAGCAAACCATAGAGGAACTTTCTTTTTTAATCTTTACGTCTCCCGCCCGACCTTGATTATTAATAAAATTGTGTTAAACTAAGAATATTTTTCAAATTTACAATTTCATTTCAAAATAAGTGTGTGGTCGTAAAAAAAGTATTATTTGCAACATTGTTTAACTGAGCCAACAAATGCTCGTGGCATCTTTAATAACAACTTTCGGCTTAGCCTCAAATTGTTACCCACGCCACTAACCTTTTTTGAAATCTCTTAAACAAGGGTAGCATAAAATACCTACTATTATTGTGGTCTATTAAAATTGAAGGTGCCAACTAATGAGTCATTACTCATTAGAAATGAGCCAGTGTCGAGAACTCATATCGCAACAAACAATAACAAGAGGCCTACGAACAACTATTACAAAATCTAATGAACTAAAGACACTGAACGGCATTGACAGCATACTATAGTTACGCACACTGCATCCTGATTTTTAACAACAAGTCAACTTAGCCAAACTCTTTCCTTTGTATCTTCAAAATCATTTATTCCAAGCGAATAAGATTCAAAGTACAAATGTAAATAACACGAGAACGCACGAGTAAAACGAAACTAAACGGCATTAGAGAAATTAAGACAATTTGAGTCGAGGCCCATTGCGACACGAATTAGAGGTCACATGTGCTGTGCCAAATTAAGGGAATTTAAGCTTTAATTGCACGAGATACGAGCCGGTGGCTGATATAGTTAAATAGTTTAGATATAGACACTTTTGAAGGTTAAAATAACAGGTGTACTATGCTTGTGCTCTTATTGGCTGTTATAAATGCCTACCTATCGTTCAGATGGAGATTATAATACGTATACGTGTATTACTTAATACTACTTTCGTCTCTTCATTCATTATTTTTGATAGAGAGGTCAGTAAGTATGTTGGGTAGCCGATCAGATTATGGGTATATATAAAATGAAAGGCTGATAAATTGAATAAATAAAAACATACCTGCAAAATAGACTTTTGTTCTATAATTCCAAAGTTGGCATCGACAGACTGGAAATCTAATATTTTCCAACTGCAATCCTTTCTATGGCCTTACTGATAACAATTAATTCACGAAAAACTAACTCGAAACAACACCGTATGACCTCCCTTTAAAGTGTAATTCAGTTTGTATTTGCATTTGGTTGTTTCATTCGGTAATTTGAATTAAACAACTCAGGCTTAGGAATGGCATGGACATTGAATAACTAGTAATAGGTGAGTAATTAACTATTATTAGCAAATTTATGCAAATATGTTTTAAATATTTGTAGAGGTACTGTTAAATGTGTTCATCCACACTTTTGGTACCTAATATGGCTTTAATAAAAAAAACTAGGACTAAGAATCCACTTCCGAAATTAGGAAAATAGCAATATTTCTAACCATTAATAAAAGATAAAAACGAATATGTCAGTGTTATAATTTATAATGAAAAATACAAAAGAGGAGAACGGAAAAGGCAAAAAGGCAGCAGGCGTAAAAGGTAAAGCCCATAAAAAATTACGATTTCGCGCATGGTTTATAAATATGTAATGGTTTATGATAAATATATAGAAATTGGCAACACGATAACGAAACCAAGGAAAATCGCTAACTACTAATATGCAGGTATGCCCTTGGATTTAATAATGATACACAAAGGACATTCCAAGTAACTCAGACAGGAACTAAGTCCTCTTCACAACAACTATAATTACGACAGATGTCATGATAATCCATTGTCTATTGGCAATTAATGCAAACGCAATACCGCTAAAAAAATGGAAGCCACTAGTAAATTATTGGCTGGCTTGGTAATATTCGTGTAAATTTAGTAAAACGCAATGCAGCTGTAGTAATTCTGTTCTTCAATACATACGTCTATATTTGTTCAGCTTTTATACTAATTTTATTTATTACTAATTTATGTATGTAGGAGTAAGTAATATGCAGAGGTTAAATAATATTGGCATTATTCATAACGTCTCACTAATGTAAAATGCCGTTGAATTTATTTGTGCGTCTTTTGCCTGTACTTCAACATTTGTGTTTGTAAGTGGAATACAAAATGTAACATCAGGCATTTTATATTCAATTAATAAGATAGTAAAATTTGCGGAGACCCCTACTTCCGCTCCGTGACGAGCATTATCCTTTGCCATTATTTCTTTGGCTGACATGAAAATTATGTTTGCATTATTTTCCTCATAACTTTGTATTTCGACGGTTTCTTTGAACTTAAGTTCTGCCTTTTACATAAAATTTTCTCCTTATCTTATCCGACCACGGCGACTCCTCCAACTGTTTTTAATCACGAATATAGCTCGAAACTTTAGTCAGATGACTTTAGTTTTAGTCATCATTATCATCAACAGCCTATGATAGTCCACTGCTGGACGTAGGCCTCTCCTATAAACTATGCGTATAGACGCATTAGGAGGTAAATGCCCATAATCGCCACGCTGGGCAAGCGGATTGGCGATCGCAGTAATGTGTCCACTATGATGACGCTGCTGCCCGTCATCAATCTTTTATCAAATAATGGTTAGTGACACTTCAATTCCTTAGTCGACTCTTACGACACCCGCAGGAGGATTTGGGGTGGTGACAAATGTATTCTTAATGCCGTCACCACACAGCCAGTTTTAGTAAATTTACTAAAATATGTCTGAATCATATAATAAACGCTTGAAATGCTACCCATTCAAATTACTTATATCTGTATCCGATTTTCACCTACGCCATGCCAAAATGGCGTTCCAAGGTGAACAGGTAAATTGGGTTTATTTTATTTTTACCGGGTCATTCAAACTTGACCGGAACTGCTAATACAAAGCTTTTGCGAGCACTGGTTTACCCCGAGTGGTTTTTAAGCTTATGTTTGGTTTTGTATTGGAATCATTTTTTAAACATGACAGTATACTTAACTATGGACGAATATAAACGCATAATTATGGCTCAAGACAATTTTCTTTTGCCATTCCATGTAAACCTCATTCAATCTTCTATAAAACAGAAAACCCGTGAAAACAGTGTAGGTATTCATTTTAACTAGTACATGTAGGTATATATTGACTGTGTAAGTATATAAGTCGGCTGCTGAACATAGGCTTCCCCTAACGACCTCCAATTTTAATAAGCATCAATTAATAAGCGATATATTCTTAACGATTATGAATTTGTTTTTAGACCTATCACTCAGATTTAAATTGATCGATAAGTTCATGTTATTACATAAGTAAAGTCATTAATAAAATAACCTTCATTAACGGGTGAGGCGTTCCACAAGGAAGTATGCTGGGAACTATAAAGTTATTTGGTCAATGACTGACTGACTGGCCAATATTGATTCTGTAAGAAATATTGCTACATTGCTACCGTGTTAAATACCAAAATAACAGTTAAACACATGTGTTTTATGGATAAGGTTTTTAACTGCTATTAGTTAATACATGTAATAACGAAATTAGTGTGAAATATTGAATTAATTATGAAAATCCGATCGCTCGATGGGTGGACGATATTTGAAAGAGTACGGGTCACTTTTAAATGAGCTTAGCTCAGGATCGGGATCAGTGGCGTACAGGAAGAGAGGCCTATGCTACAGTGGGCGATTAACGGCTAAATATGATGATGATGATGATTTATGAAAAGACTTCCGAGTAGGTATCACATACTCAGAAAATGTATTGACTATTATTACGTTTTCCTTAACTACTAGTTAAACTCCACATTTAAAGACAATTAATTACCCGATCAACTGAGGAAAATCAATAGAAAACAAGTTTCATTGGTCATAGATGAAACCTTCGGTTGCAAGGTACTTACCGTACTTAATATGCATTATTGGTGTTTCATAATCACTTTAAATACTTCATCGACTATTAAAAGTAGGTACCTAAATGACGCGAATCCTTAGATTAAGACTTTATCAAAAATAGTCAAATTGAAGTCGAATGATTTTATGTTTTATGTTTATATGTCTTGATTTTTTGTTTTATATTTATATCGTAATTTGACAGTTTTTTTTTTCATATGAAAAAATCATTTTTTAAGGGACACCATATTACACAGGTCACGACTACACTAAAAACCGTGATCGCATTTAACAGGTTCTACTGTGATGCGCTGCCGTTAAAACAAGTCAGTAATTGGCAATTAAAAACGAATATTTCATTAACTTATAAGTAATTACATGGTTAAGTGTAACAAATTACCTTTTGTAATGCAACCTTGGTGAAATACAAACAGAACCATAAATAAGGCAAGCAAGTTTTCCTATTATTAAGTGACAATGAGACATATAAATTTACTTAGGTATCTGATAATATGAACCTTATACATGTCAAAGAAGCAAAAGTGTAGGTGGACTGGCCACATGCTGAGGAGTAAACAGGAAAAATGGAGCAAAGCAGTGACTGATTGGTATCCCAGAGACTCTGGACGAAGTCGGGGAAACCTTTGAGACGATGGGATGATGAACTTGTACTCACAGCGGGCCCTCGCTGGAGAAGAGTGGCCCAGCAGGCCCCAGACCCTGTCCTGGGCACTGGAAAGAGCTGGAGGAGGCCCTTGCCATGAGGCATACTGAAATTAGAGACATTCTCTAATTTCAGAATAAGAGGCTTAACAGATAGAATAGATAGATAGAGATGCCAGATATCACGTAATAATTTAGCTCCTTCTTATTTTTCACCGATCTCAAAAAACGAAATTCGACTGAATGTTTTTTTATGTTTGTTACCTGAGAACTTCCGACTAGGTGAACCGATTGTGATGATACTGATGATTCTTTTTTTATTTGAAAGCTTATGCTTACCGATTGCTCCCATTTTAATTTCATCCAGTTCTGACAATGGCATCCATAAGAAAATCTTATGTCTCAAATTTGCATTAAGCATGTGTACGACGAATGGACGAATAAATCAATAGGTATGACGACAATTTCGATAATTATTTTTTAACCGACTTTAAAACAAACTGAGATGGTCCCGTGGGTACCAAGTCGGGGTGTGATAGTGGGATCTTGGAGAAATCGGTTAATCGGCTTTTTTATCCAATGTTTAATCGACCAATCCATCATGGGGTGTCCATTATTGTCCATCAATAAGTTAGATGCAATTTTGTGCTTTATTTTCCTACGATTGGATAGACTGGCCAGAAATAATCACAACATTAAAAAAATCAACTAGAATTAAACGGGCAGTTACAACTTGGATTGGAGGCAAGGCTCGGAACCAGTTTTTTTCGAGAACCTCGAAATAGCCCAATATTTGAAATGTTTTATATTGTTTATGTAGTACTCAAAATGTTATGAAATTACCAACGTCGTATTTTTAAATTACTCCATTAACAAAGAATTGATATACCGAAGAAAAAAAAAAACGAAATTCGAACCGTTCTTTTGTATGGAGTAAAAACCGGTATCCGAACCCTGATTGGAGGTTTTACTCTAAGTAACTTACTCCCTACGCATCTCGCTTACACTTTGTTACAACTCAAAAGGATGCTGAGGAGACTACGAAAAACGTTTGACGTGTTCGATTTATATCACGCTTACGTACAAATTAACAAGAGCGATAAAGAGCCAACATATCACATCATCAGCCTAGCTCAGTCCACTGCTAGACGTAGGCCTATTAACTATGCATGTAGACGCATTAGGAGGTAAATGTATATAATTGCCGTGCTGGGCAAGAGGGCTGGCGATCGCAAGAATGTGTCCACTATGATGTCGCCGCTGCCCATTATCAATATCAAAAAATAGTCAGTGACACTTCTATCCTTTAGTCGGCTCTTACGAAACCCGCGGGAAGAGTTAGGATGGTGCTAAATGTGTGTCTGCCGTCACCACACGCTGATTTCGGTTCCGATACCGAACCGTTCGCGATAGGCCCACTGGAAACCGGTAACCGGTAACAAACGGAATCAGTAGAATTCCAATTCCAAACGCGACATTTCCTTCCTCGAAGCTCGCGTACGCTGGAACGCCCTGACCTACAAATTTGACGCTAGTACCTTTTACTTGGCAGTCTGATTGACTCCACATATGGATTCTATAAGGTTCTGTTAGTATATAGATGATTCGATTTTTCTATAATATGTTTGGTTTGGTTTCGGACAGGCAAATTTTAGGATAATTATCAAACTAATATTTCTGCAGACACTGACTTATAGTGTGACTTACGAGAGTTACGAGTATATGATGTTGATGATACGCCTCATATAATGACATATTGATTTAAATTAAACTCATGGTATTTACTCATAAATTTTAACAAGTAAATAAATGGTACTTACATTTATGGATATGATTACCTACTACCTATAATACTAGCGAACCAACCCGGTTTAGCAAGTGTATAATACTCAATGTACAATCTACATGTCAGTACAATACTGATATGCAGTATCAGTATTGTACTTACTGACATGTAGATTTGTCCAGGTTCCAGACCTTCCTCTTGAATCACTCTTATCTCCTTATTAAAAACTGTCTCTAAATCAGTCTAGTCAGTGTAAATTTAAAAATTTAAGCATACGTATACAGCGCCAGCGACTTTAGTTTTATACCTACAATGCAGTGATTCTGACGTTTAACTTTGCGAGTTTTTGGATTCCAAAAATATGATGTTTTCATCATCAAGGTACCATTTTGAATGTAACAAAAACATTTAGATCTCAAAAAATAATGAAACGCCCCTTATGAAAATGGGTAGTATAATACTAATACATACTGGACTATGGCAGACGAAAAAGTCCCTAAATGTACCTACGTAAAGTAACTTATGAATTTAGGTAAGTAATTATATACTACATTTCAGCTAGGCAATTATATACTTAGGTACTTAAACATCCTTGTACATAACTAACACTGATTTTTAAGGTTGTTGTAAAACTGCTATGTAAAGTGGCACGTGTCAATAACATTTTAAAAGGTTGTTTCAATACTAAGTATACTGCCCTGTGAGCATTAGTCAAATACACATCTTTTTATAGTTCGGGAAATATTATTTGACCGACTGTTATTTTACTTACGACCTTTTGTTTTGCGTTAACATTTACTAGACAATCAGCAGTCGAACACTTTTCTATTGTTATTGACGCAATGTAAAAGGTCGTAAGTAAGATAAGAGTTGGTCAAATAATATTTCCCGAACTATAACGAAGTAAGAAATATCAGTTTTGACATACGCATACTTCATACAGTCTATTCTGTATAGGTAAAACGTACATAATATATAAATTCATGAACTCTGTCCTATACATTATCATCATATCAGCCGAAAGACATCCACTGCTGAACATCCCCCAAAGATTGCCACAATGACCAGTCCTGTGCCACCCGCATCCAGAATGTGCAAAAACGAAATTCGTAACTCGTGTCGATTTAAAACATCGCCACTCGTTTCGGATTTCATGTTTTGTGTCGTAATGTACTATTAAATAGTATTATGAGCGACAATGTAGGTAACAATTTCATGATCTGCCAAATATTACCGCCAATACCTTCACGGTTTATTACTTTTTCATAATTACCTAGCAAATATTAAAAACACTTGAATATCTAAGGACTAATTACATAAGGATAAACTTAATTATTTGAATATATAGTTATCTGCAAAGCAACAGTTAAAATATAAATCAATTTTATTTTATTACACTGTGCTGTTTGTGGTCAGTGCCTACGTTCATGCGTAGAAAATAGTTATTTATGTGGCTGGCGCATAATAAGAGGCATTAAACACGAGTGTACAGGCACAGCCACCGGTTTCTTAATATAGGTCATTACATTACCGCTTCTGAATACTTAATAGGGAAATTATGACATGGATGTAGATAAATAATGATTAAACCTTTAAAATGTATTATGAGTATGACAAAACTAAACAAAATAAAAATAAATGAATATCTCTTTATAAATTTGTACCTACCTTCTGCAAACCTAACGTGAGTCACCGTATAAGTATTGTATTGTTAAGAATTGCTCAAGTGTTTTTCATAATTTATGTCATACTCAATTAATTGTTATAATACCAATCCTCAAAGTATTTACATAACACTATTCTCTCGCTTGTTATCATAAAAAAGGTTTAAATGTTAAATAGGTACCTAATATGTATGTTAACTACAGGATTGGATGTGTACTATTTTGTGATACCTAATTTCACATATATCAGGAAAATGTGATCATGCAGATATTTATTATGCTGGACATTACAATTTTATCCTAGAGGCATTAAATACAAGTAACTTCTCTAAACATCAGGTATATTTAGTCTGAATTTTATCCTGTCATTCGTAAGTCATATATCCTATAATAAAATACAGTTCATTCATATTAAATTTATCTCAGTTTTGTAGGTGTTCTAAGTTCGAAATCAATGAAAGCATTTATTTAAGTTAAATAATGCAATTTTAATCGTTACATTTGGTGGTCAAAAATGCTCAAAAATATGTCCAATTGCACTTTAATTCTGTGTATTAAGAACGACGTAACATATTTATAAGAGCATTCTTTCGAATGTTCGATATATATTTTTGCTCTTGATTTTTCCATTAAATAGACGGACAATATTCATAGTTTTGCTGCATGAAACCCGGCATCAACTTATTTTATGCATAATCGTGGAAAATTTTAAAGCTTTACCGTCTAGATTAAATTCATGACTTAATCCAACACAAAGACATTACCTAGTTACTCTTGACTTGCAAGAACAATGTTTGGCTAAGAAGTTATAAAACCTACATGTATGCTAAGGTTACCCTAGAATCTGCATAGGATTGTATCTCAAGGCAGTAAGATTGAAAACCAGAGGTGAACGTTGGCATGTATTACGTCGTGTTATGCCGTAACTCCGGTAAGACCAGTCGAACGGACATGCAAAGTAGAATCATATGGGTATGATTGATTGATTATACAACAGAACTAAAGAATCATGATGCAGTTAGCGGATAGGTTATAACCAGGGCCCCTAATTTTCATGCCGATGACATCAATTTGACGTCACGCTCCATTTAGGGTGACCCCAAATAGATTTATTGTTAATTATCAATCACTAGTCGTCAATCATTTTCATCATGTACAAATAACTTCAAAAAGTTCAAAAGTTGTCTATTTACACGTGAAATAAATAATACCTACTTGATACGTGAAACATAGATGAAACTATTTCATTTGTTTTTATACATACATTTTATTAAATAAGTAATATTGTTACCACATTTCAATAATTACGTATAAAACAGAAATCTTCTTTAAAGTAAAGCACGCAAATACTACTTTTGAAAGTTTTGAAGTCTTAATAATTAATAAGAAACGATTAATAATTAACAATTAAATTATTTGGGTCATAGGTATATGGAGCGCGACGTCAAATTGATGTCATAGGCATAAAAATTACGGGCCCTGGTGGTTATAACCATTTGATAAATAGGTGACAGTTTCTTAAATCGGATCGTGCTTGAGGTGCTCTGTCCAGATAATCAAGAGATCTGGTTATGATCTTATGATCATAACATTTTAAAGTTATTCATATCAATCGCCATCATTGATCTTTCATCGCCGCGTCGTAGATTAAATATCTATTCTACCCATCCAGAGTACCTAGCCATAATTGACAAAAAAAAATTATTTATAATATTATATTCTGTAATATCCTTAACATTTTAGTCAAAAAATAAGTGTCCCATCCAAGCCAAACAAAAAATTTAACGTAAACAACTATCAATTTTGTGTTGTCAAACGAAGGTGCATTTTATTTTGAAATTTGTGACTTGATATTATCAAGTCGTTGGCGTGTGGGTCTTAGATTTTTTTTATATTCTACGTTCGGTGTTTTTTACCCGCACTCGATGTGCGACATTGCGTCTGCATCTAGAGCTGACATCACGCTTGACTCCTCTAAAAATCCAGTAGGTACGTTGCCTTCCAAATGAGCTTCCACTTTTTTTTTATTTTTTTATTTATTATTAATAGTAAATATGGATTACAGTCTTGGAATTAGTAATTGTCCTACAAAACTCTTCAGAGTTTGACTGTAGGATCACAGTCTCTTTTTAGTTACTCTCACATTTAGTCAGAAAGGATTGCAATGTTCGCCATTTTCCTCAAAGGGTTTGATCCTTACCTAGAAACCGGTTTGTGAATTTGAGATTTGGATGTGATCCACTGCGAGGACGTAAATGGAATTGCTATAATATATATGTACCTATGCTACTAGTTATATAGAACGTGGGTATATACATACTTTAGAGTTTGCTCTATAACTGCCACGTAACTGTACATAATTATTTATTAACTTGACCTACGACAAACCGAAGAAATAAATATTGTTGGAGTTCTTGCAAAAATAACCGACCCAACCCATGTCATAATAAATTGTGCTCTTTAGGTTTGTCAATATCGTTGAATCTTGATATAATGTATAGTTACATTTGGACAGTAGGTAATGGACATTTCTCCGAGCGTTTCAATCGTGATCGTGATTAGATTAGGTATACCGTTGACTTTCAATATATTATGCACATTCAGGCCTACTACTACTATACTACTACTACTAGGCGATTTCATTAGAATGACAGAAAAATCCCCGAAATTTGCGAATTGCAGAGTTCGGGGTAAGTTGCATTTAGACCAAACGAGCATTCGCTCATTGTATCCCACTCTACGAAATCAACGAATTTCAACGAAACGCGTTTTGTGTAACGAACGAATTTCGTAGAATGGGTGACAGAATGAGCGAATGCTCGTTTGTTCTAAAATCTAAATGCACCTTTAGGGCCACATCATAGTTTTTTTGGTACTTAAGTGACTAAGTATTAAAGCTTGTTTTACGAAAAAAACCTTAGCCAAAAAAATTGAGATTCCACTTATCCGCAACCTGGCTTGAAGGCGTAAGTACCTAAAAAGGACTCACGTGTTTTTCATTGCTTTTTAAGTGCTACTTGATGCAAATGATTGAACACTAACTAAGAGTAACGAACGAGGACGGGCATATTGATCAATAGTTCCGATTCATGTCCTGAGGCCCTACCGAACGAAGTGTTGGCTCTCTCTCTAGCACTCGTGAATTTGTATTATAAGCGTGACAGGGAGGCAACACTTCGTTCGTGGTTCGCGGTAGGATCTTCGTAACCTCTAAGCTGATAAATAATATTTACAAGCTTTATTAACATCCCGTGAGAAAAAAAACTGGCCAAGTGCGAATGAATGAGAATGATGAATTTATATATAGACAACACACCCGAAATAAAGTAGCTTTACAACATTGGTCCTTCATGGTAAACGTGCATTCAGACCAAAAGAGCATTCGCTGTTCTATCCCCCGCTCTACGAAATCAACCAATCACGTTTTGTGTAACGATCGAATTTCGTAGAGTGGGGGGATAGAATAGCAAATGTTCGTTTGGTCTGAATGCACCTTTAGCTGGAAGATGGCTGGAAGCTGGAAGAGGAACCCCTTGTGAGATTTTACTACACCATGATTCCTATAAAACTTAAAATTGTTCCCTTTTAACTACCTACATACTACTAGGTACAAGTTTTTTCATCATAAGAATCTACTTAGTGCTTAATGTGTAGGCACCTACACAGTTATTAGACCGTACTTGTTGAGATAAATTTTATTTTGATTCTGTGGGAAGTAGGTAGGTATCTTAAGTCGGCTTGCAATCACGAATACCGGAGGTAGTAGGTATCGAAATGTTAATATTACCTGATTAATATTATTGTATTGACAAGCGTGAAGTATTAATCTAGTAATCACGCCAGAGCTCGTAGAGTGATGCAGGGCACTTACCTTGAGTTAAGAATAACTAAATACTGCATTTTAATCAAAAATGTTTCTACGTCAAACATAACTCGAGGTCATACTAGAATTTCATAACAGTAAAAACAACGGGAGATCTATTACCTCTTAGAAACCAAGTAAAACTTTTCAAACTTTAACATTCCTTCTTAAAATTCCCGACTCCGTTGTGAAAAAGTTACCCCAAAAAGGGTTGCCAGCCTAAAAGTTTGCATGAATTAAAATAAATTGACTCACCTTTCTGGTTTTCCCGGGTTGAAATCACGTAATACTTATTGGACACGTTTGTTGGTACTGACACTTGAGGGCACGTGTTGACAGGCCGGTTGTTCGGCGGCGACTGAGGTAGCCATACCTGCATGCCTGCTTCGAGCCGGGTGGCAATGCGTTTATGACTGCATGAGACTGTTTTTGTGGGGCTGCGGTTTGTAGACCAATACTTAAATAAAACTTATAAAATGAATAAACAATGTAAGTATTTATACGGTTCGTACTTCGAATATGGTTACAGGATTATTAATGTGCAGTAGGTACTTAATATAAACTAACATGATTATTAAAACAAATCTTTAATTAAACCCGGCAAACAGCAGAGCTCACATCCTAAAGATGATTACGAATCATGTGTGCTGTTCTATATTAATGAATTCATTTCATTTAAATCCATAAATTTTAATAATAAAAAAAATATTGACTAAATTTAGTTATAAGCTAATATTCACACTTACAATGTGATTATAATCTGGGCCAAAACAAAATATGCATTTGGACAAGCACAGAAGTATGCAACAATGAGTGATAATATATAGTAGTAGTTAAGTAATGATGGCTCAAATACAATTACAATACGAAGCTATAATCTTTATGCGAGGCATTTTGTCTATATTAAACTTTTCCATAAATAACACTGGCGTTTTCGAAAGCAATCAGAATAATCAAATCAAATCGGACCGTTGCTGCTGTAGCCTACGGCGAGATCCCAGTCGGAGTGCGTTGAATATTTTTGCTCTTAACATTCATATCGAAGGTCACAGAATTAATTAGAGTATCAGAGTATTTCATGCTATTCTTGTAGACGGGTGTAAAAAACTTAGTGGTTATCGGTTTTACGGCCTGATATATAATTATGATTCATGGCCATAATTTTATTATGTAAAACTTCCTGGGCAGCATGTCTTTATCGCTGCTTCTGTCAATGCTGATATGTCTCATAATTTCCTTTCCTTTGACAGGTTTGAATATCACCTTCATAGAAAATTAAACAGCAGCCTGAGAGCCACAACTTGAGGAGTGATTATTGTTCCCTCATCAAACAATTGGTATTTGGTACTTAATCGAAATGAATATATAGGTATTATTCGACTCTTGTTTCCTACTCACTAACACTGCCATTAATTACTTCTAAAAATATATTTATAAAATTTGTTAAAAATGCGTAATTTATTTTAAACTACGTCATTGAAACTAACCAATTCCAACAATAAAATAGTGCTAGGTTGTGGCTATTTCTTTAGACAATCTGAAGGGTCCACGGAAAGAACATGTCTAGTCAATTCTAATTATAGATGGAAAAACCACCTTACTTTTAACAGAATAAGTGTGTTCCGGTTTCTAAGCACTGGTCATATTTTTTCCGTGGACCCTTCATCTGTTTCCATTGTTTGAACTTCTACTGACGGTGACTTTTTTAGTACTTTAGTTCTCACATTGACGACATTAAAATTTACCTGCCCTTTGTCTACAATACTTGGTTTGAATGGTAAATATCTCGAAAGAAAAATCAGAAGCTTGGCCACCCCAGCTCGCTAACTCCTTGGGTACTTAGAACTATTAGACTCGTGACTCCTGCCCACCGGCCAATTCATTTTATTGGGGTTTGGTTTCTTCGCAAATTAATTAAGTTAAGGCGTGCCCAATTAATCAGTCAGCCAGACGACGCACTCACATTGAGGTACTGGTATTCTCTTTAAATTAAAATGATTAGGTAACTACTTAATTCCATCAATGACATCCTACACCTACCACCTAAGCTCTTTACTTCCTAGATACTGAAAATTTAAAACTGAATTTGCACGGGCAAATTATTGCTGCGAGTTTTGAGACAAAGCTATATGCACGAAAGATATGCAAATATTTGCCACTGACTCTTACCTAGAGCTTCGTCCCAAAACTTGCAGCAATAACTCCAATTTTACTACTACTTTTGGTACTATTTGTACCAAATTCATACCTAATGTGAAGATCGAACACACTGACATAGTTTTAGCTAGTTTTGGTTTAAGTATCAGTCAAAGTAGTATGACCATTGCACGTACCTTAAAAGCAAAAAATAATATATAATTATTAGTTCCATTAAATTGGAGCCAGACAATTATGTAAGGTAACTAATTTATTTTAACATTATTACATAAATCCTTAAACTAATAAAACTTTTCATCCCTTTGTCCTTTTTGCTGTCGACAGCCTAACCTCCTATTTTCAAAAGGCAGGCAACGTACTTGATACTCATATATCTGGAATTGCTAAGACTATTCTGTAGCTGTTAATAAAGAGCCATCTTATACCATAAATTAATGAATGCCTTAAGTCCGCCATTTGTACTTTTTTGTTAAATTGTACAATAAAGTATAAATAAATAAATAAAATACAAAAAAATGGTACCTACAGTCCTATATTAAGATATGCCGGGTCAAGTGCGAACTATTTGGGCTCAGTTGGTAAGCCTTTGCGGTTCCTTTTTGTGTCGTTCTTTTAATGATTAGGGTAGGTAGTCAAATAATAGTGAACCACCTTGAAGCACCTTTTAATTTAATATGGTTTCTTAGTTTTAGGTGCTCAAAAGCCCCAGCAATATACCAAAACTGTAGCATACATTATCTATCAGCCTCAGATCAGTATCAGATTATTGTTTATCTATTCTATTCTACAACTTATTCACATGTCGTGTCGGCAGCAAACAAACGTGTAACAATGTCAGTCAGTTCAAAGGTATTCCCTTATCCGATGCTAACTTTAGGTGACAGTCTGGACCGAAGGCATCATTATCATCAGCCTATGATAATCCACTGCTGGACGTAGGCCTCTCCTATTAACTATGCGTATGTCGCATTAGAAGGTAAATACCCATAATCGCCACGCTGGGCAAGCGGATTGGCAATCGCAGTAATGTGTCCACTATGATGACGCTGCTGCCAATCATCATCATCAATCTTTTATCAAATAATGGTCAGTGATACTTCAATCCCTTAGTCGACTCTTACGACACCCGCAGAAGTAGTTAGGGTGGTGACAAATGTATTCTTATTGCCGTCACCACACGGCGAAGGCATGTGTTTTGCAATAATTATTTTACTAGGACTAAATTTGAAGTATATGGATACTGGTTAGCCTGTCAGCTAAAGGTGCGGCTTTTTCTTTTTTAAGGTCACCGATGCTGAGAAAAATCTTGGAACGAAGGTAATTCCTTAAAGATCCTTCATAAAACGCCCAAACCATATTACCATTTAGGAAAAATCTAGTTCTAGCCAAATTGCGCTTCAAATGACTCATGAGACAAGCAAAATTATTTAGGAATGGGAGCATCAACGAAACTGGACTTTTGTGATTCGAAACCAAAATTTCATATAACAAAGGATCTTTTATCTTATTTAATCTCGGAAGTCGGAATCATACCTTGCCCTTTTGATCCTAATAACTAGTAATTAGTACCTACCTAATATATGAGAAAAAACTTTTATGGATATATTTTTCGTGCTTTTCGTTCCGATGCCATGACGTCGTGTTGACAAACGTATTTTAATAGGTATAGTTAAATGGAATTTAATTGAATGGAAACTGCAGAGACTGCGTTTTAACTATTTGCCACTTTTAGATGTTTTTGGGCTTGGGTAAAATAAAATTAACCTCTCATTTTAATTTTACCCAAGTTGTTGTTATTATCTTTTAGTAATTATTTTTTTGTGATCTAGTAACATTCTTACCATTTTGACATTTATCAATGTCACTGTCATTGATGGATTGACAATTATCATAACCTTACTTAACCTAACCGCTACTATTGTTTACTGGTTGTTGACAATGTTCAAATAATAATATATTATGCTATATTTCATTTAAATAAAGAGTTAGTTCATCATTAAATTACGTACACGACACCATCACCAGATGTATATGTCGACACTCCGAAGAACAATGTTAAAAAGTGTTGTTTATGTACTGTTATACCTTATCGCAGTTTCGTCCTCGAAAACTTGTGATTTTAACGTGAAAATTACACAAACCCTACGAAATGAGGGGTTCCACAGGTACGGTTAATCCTGTCATCTAGTATTTAGCATACGGTTCGGTTTTTAGCAATACGATAACCGAAGACTGTTTTTGGGTCAGAGATAAGTTAATCCAGCTATTGGATTATCTTGTAAAGAGAAATTAACACATAGGTATTATAGTAGTAATGATGCAGAATCATAATAATACAAATCTAGCTTAAATATGACTTATCTTTTGATGTGAATAGAGTTATTGTTTTCAGGAATATTTCCTACGAAATATTATTCAATGGAGAAGAAGACATGGTTCCTCAGGCACTTCAGGGTTGTGTAGTGGGTCTAGATCAAGTGCTGCCAGCGGGAGTGTATGTCAACCCTGATGAACTGGGGGATTTGAAACGGGCAAATAAGGTTAGCTTATGTTTTGCTTCGGAAATCTGCATTCTGAATCGAGAGGGCTGTCGAGCATTGTATGTGCTCATTCACCCCATTTCCTGTTACTGCAGCTGCTTAGTTTACAGAATTTGTGCATAATAGGTATGACAAATGTAGTTAAAATAAATTATTTAACATTATGCACAACATAATACACGAAGAAATTATTACTAAGATGTAGATTGCAGTAATTTTTGTACAGAATTCTATTTAATAAATTGAAAAGAACTTTAAAAAGTAGGCCATTTGGCAGTACTCAAAAGTGACGACACTTTTGAGTATTTGATTTAAAATTTCATAGTGGCATTAGTGGTGATCATTTTGACAGTTCAAAAAAAGATGCCGATTTAACTTGCCAGTCATCATCCCTATTGTTTGCAATGAGAAACATTCTAATTGATTTAGTTCAGTGCAAAGAATATTGAAGTTAGTATTTCTGGTAAAGAATAATGAACTATTCCTTTTATTTTTGATGCAAAATATAAAACTATCTTACCATCATTTATATGTATAAAACATACACTGACTTGAATGACTGCGATCACAAGCTCAAAACTACAATTAAAGTGCAATAAATGTTTTTCAGGGTTGTATATCTAGTAGTAAAGTCATTTATTGAATAATCTTGTAATTGTAATTCTAGTTGTATGGCAAGTAAACTAGTAAAACAAGGTTTGGGATTAAACTCTTGTGTGCCGGAAATATTTTTTTCTTATAGTTCCACATTCCGGCATACAAGGGATTAAACAGGATATTGCAGGTTTCAGAGGCTACGGTAGCTGCTAACCACCAGGCGGGTGGTATAAAAAATTGCCTAAAACTGTTGACCTGTTGGTTTTTAATGCTTTTTCAAGAAGCAGTTAATATCATTTAGAAACATGGAACCTGTGTTGTGGGCTCTTTATTAAAAAAACACTGTCTTGTTGTGTGTGAGTGTGTGTTGTGTATATATTAGTTATAATTATGAAATGAAACTACAAGCCAATTCCATAATTATAGTAAGCAACAAAGTAGTATGTTTTAACTATTTTTTTTTTATTTTTATAGTTAAAAACAATGTAACAAACTGTGTTGCGTACTATAATTATGAAATTGGCTTGTACAGTCAACATCAAAGATGATCATCACAATCTGATCTGATAAATCACGAAAATATATTTACACTTCCCTATAATTATTTACAATTTGAAGTTGACTGTACCATTACACAAATTAAATGTAAATATCTAAGTACCTTTATGGCAAGCAACAAAGTTGGTCATTTTTTACTGAAACGCTCACATAGTATTATTTATAAATAACATCCTTACAAACTACACTGAAATTTATAAGGAAGTAACAAAAGAATATTTGACTTTCCAGTTATATGTGGTGCCGAGGAACCCAATAAATATAGAACTTCCAGCAGAGCAGTCAAGGCCAATCAACATCTATGTCATGGGTACTGTCACATATGACAGGGCTAACTTATGGGTACCAGTACATGCCCGTTATCATCAAGCTACTGCTGGAGGAGGGTAAGTCAAAATAAAGAATTACATCATCAGCAGGGAGCGTACATTTCATGCCGGTTACGTCATATTGACGTATTCATATGAACATACAGGTTGTTTCAAAAAACGTAGTGACACGACTTAGTAACCGTAAATGTAGTGACTTTTAATTCATTTTATTTTTAATCCTAGGCCACAATAACGTGACTCAACTTTGATTATAAATAACATAATAGTTTTTGAAATAAAAATGAAGTTAATGGGTAAGAGACAAAAGGGATCATCCATTAATTACGTCACACCAATTTCTTGATTTTTTAACCCCTCCCTCCCCCCATGTCACACTTCATCACAATTGACTACACCCTCCCCCCTAAGAGTGACGTCACATTTAGATTTTTAGTTTAGGAAGGTTAAAATTACAACATCACTTTGAAACTAATTTTTTATTAGAAATGCTTAAAATGATTTATAAAATTAACGAAGAGAAAATCACAATATAAAAAAAATACTAAAAACTTATTCTTCCTCCGTCCAAGAATTTGGAATCCACTCTTTCATGTACATGTATTCATGTATGTGAGGATTGTGATGCCACAAACATGGGACTCCTCCCTCCCCCCTGTCACGATATGTCACATTTTGTGGACCCCCTCCCTCCCCCTTTAGGTGTGATGTAATTAATGGATGATCCCAAATACTTTATTGTGTAATGTAATAATTATATTATTATAACATAACATAACAATACTCTTTATTGCTCACCTCAAATAAAAGATACAAGGAAACATTTATTATGTAGGTACTATCACACAGTTTCATTTTCTACTCGTACGTCGTCAACAAGTTGGAAAAAACAAAGGCAATATCGTTTTAATTCAAAGCACACTATGCCGTACAATTTAAACGAAGGGAATATCATATTATCTTCGACATCCATATCGACTTCATCGTCCATTGAAATACTTAATTCATACCTAGGTATTTAGTTGTATACATATACTACTATCACGTTCGTCTCGTTCTTCTACCAAACGGCACAGATGACTCATATTTCCAATTTCTCGTTTAAATAAGTATGAAAGTATAGACGGACACATGTTGAAACGTAAAATATTTTGGCAAACTGGGTATCAATGACAACAGTGATACAATTAATTCGTAACTATTTAGATTGCGGAAGGTTATTTTCTTAGGTTTTATTTACTTTCGGCTTTATTGCAACAAAAGAGGTGTAATAAATTAAACTCATATACGTATGCGTAGTGACTATTCAATCTGTGCTCACATTCATATAAGGTATAACAACAAAACTAAACAAAAAAAATGGAGGAAAATGCGGTGAATAATCGCCGGTTTCACCGAAAACCGGTTTTCCATTTCACCGATTGCACACCCTAACTATTTGGCATCATACTCTATGTATGCCTGACGTCATTTTACGTCAAACGGCATGAAATGTACGCTCCCTGATCATCAGCTTATCTCAGTCCACTGCTGGACGTAGGCCTCTCCTATTAACCCGTATAGACACATTAGGAGGTAAATGCCCATAATCGCCTGTCGTAGTAATGTGTCCACTACTATGAAGCTGCTGCCCATCAACAATCTTCTATCAAAGAATGGTCAGTTATTTATTATTTATTTATTATTTATTTATTATTATTAATATTACATGTGGATTACAATCTTACAATTAGTAATTGTCCTACAAAACTCTTCAGAGTTTGACTGTAGGATCCCAGTCTCTTTTGAGTTACATTATTTAAAATTGTAATACATAGGTGTTATAACATTAAAAAAATTATGAGCTTATATTATTATTCACATGGCAAGTTATGGAAATGTGTTTTCAAAAGCCTCTTAAATTTATTTTTGTTGGCCTGACACCTGATGGCTTCAGGCAAACTGTTAAGTAGGTAAGGGATGCGTTTCCGAAGAGTTCTATCACCATAGTGGTTAGTTATTCTAGGAACTGACAGTTTTCCTGTAGCCGCGGCCTTTGTATTGTATGAGTGGCTGACAGGCATTAATAAGTTATTATCTGAGTTACGGTCTTTACAGTTATGGTTATTAATAATAAGTAGATATTTATGTTTGTAGCTAACTGGTAATATATTACATAAATTATTTTTGTATTTTAATTTGGTTTTATTGTTAACAAGCAGTTTTAGAAACCTGAGTTGCATATTTTCTAGTTTGTTAATGTTAGTTTTAGTAGTGAGACCATAGCTATCTAGACCATAGCTCAGTATTGAATCTACAAGTGCCATGTATAAGCATCTTAAAGTACTAGTTGGAACTCTGAAGCTTAGGTGGAAAAACTTGCCCAGTAAGACTTTTAACTTGTCATAAATGAAATTTACATGGTATGTCCATGAAAAATGCTCATCTACTTTCATTCCAAGATAAGTAACACATTTGACTTTTTCTATAGGTTTACAGATACAGTTATACATATTGTTATGGAGGCAAGCAAAGGTGTGTGTAAACAAGTGCAAATTATTGTTAAACCGGTAGGGTAAATGGGGGGAATGAATAATTAGAAATGTGGTTTTATCAGAATTAAGGACTATCCCATTGTCGTGCGACCATTTAACGACGGAATCAATGTCTTGTTGGACTAGACGGAATGTATCCTCAAGGTCGGAGCCCGCCCGCAGAGCGCAGAGGTCGTCTGCGAACATATGCGCTGAGCAATGCTGCAGCACACCGCACAAGCTGTTAACGTGCATTAAATAGCAAACTGGACCGCAGCCCGAGCCTTGAGGTACTCCGCAGTCTACTCTACACTCACGACTATAGGAGCTCCCAACCCTGACTCTGTATGAGCGTGAAGTGAGATAGTCGCGGAACCAGGAGTTTAGCGGCTCTCCCACTCCACACTCATGCATGGCTTTCAGCAAGGTGTTCGATTCTAAAGTATCGAACGCCTTTTTAAAGTCAAAAAACACAGCTACTACGATATTTTTATCATGTAGATAATTATTAATTTCATCAGTGAAATTAGACAGTAAGGTCGCAGTGCTTTTGCCCTTTTGAAAGCCATGTTGACAAGGATTTAAGATATTGTTTTTACTGAGATATTTACTAAGCTGTCCAATTATTATTTTTTCCATGATTTTGTCAACACTGGATAAAATAGCGATTGGTCTATAGTTAGAGAAGGTTTTCCGGTCTCCCTTTTTATAGATAGGTCTAACTATGGCTTCTTTAAGTTTATTAGGGAATAAATGATGTTCTATAGATAAATTAATTAATTTTGCGATAACTGGACTGATTTTATCTGTAACAAGTTTTATGTCTGACATGCGTATCAGATCGCTGCCCGGAGATTTGTTGGCATTCATGTTTTTAACAGTTTTCATAACTTGATAACTCGTGACGGGCTGCCATCTCATACACATGTCAGATTTTTTGACATAAGTCTCTCTCTCAAGTAAGGTATTATTACATGCATGTTTAATTTCTTTGATTTCATCGGTAAAAGTAGATGCAAACTTATTACATACATATTCATCATCACCCATACTATGCATATTTGTGTGTATTATATCATCTAAATTTTTTCTATTCTTTCCCAATAATATTTGTATTCTTTCCCAAAGCTTCTTAATATTTTTGTTACATTCTATTATACAATTTTTATCATAAGTATTTTTACATCTATTTATGGCTTTATTACATTTGTTTCTATATCTAGTATATGTTAATCTCTTAAGCATATTTTTTGGCTCATTACACCATATCTGAAACAATCTATCCCTCTCAGTTATCATTTTCTTTATATTAATATTAATCCAAGGTTTAGTATTACGGCTATTATTAGACTTATGCTGTACAGTTTTATAGCATTCGTCATATATATCTATAAATATTTGCGTGAATGAACTATACAATTCAAGTGGACAATTTAGGGACAATAAATGATCAAAGTTTGTTTCTAAAAGTAATTGCCTGACCTTGCGGTTATCAAGGACACGTCGCGGCTCATTCCGCACGGAACGGTACCCATTCGAGCCACCCGTGTTGCCGAGGGCGCCACTGCCGCGCGACGCGGGCGAGGCGCGGTTGCCATGGGCAACGGCGCGGACGCCGGCATCGCGCGGGAGCGGGCGTTTCCACTGTATCACGGCTGACACGAAGTAATGGTCCGATATTTTGTGTTGTATTACCGCCGAACTGATACGTGTATTGCAATAAGAGGTTCTAATATATATGTGGTCAATGCAAGATTCTACAATTTTATCAATTACTATTTCCTTACGTGTTACTTGGTTAATACATCTACTTAAACCAAATTCAGTTAAAATAGTTTCGTACTCTAGGACATATTTATTCTGTTTATTTAATATGTTAATATTTATGTCACCACAAAATATTAGATTAGCATTTATTTATGATACTTCAATCCCTTAGTCGAATTATGACTCCCGCGGGAACAGTTAGGGAAGTGAGAAATGTATTCTTAATGCCGCTGCCATCACCACACGGACCAATCAAAATTTTAATAGACTAATCCGAAATCAATTTTTAAATAGAAGCACTGAGGCAATATAATATAGCGTTCGGCTTCCATGTTTTATTTGTTCGTAGACTTATATACCTACAGGGTAAACGATATGAAGTGTTAGTAGTGTTACCAATTTCAAAGGACTGCGATTTTTTAGTTGCAACAATTTATTACTATAAGTAAAAAAAAAACAACAGGAAAAATATTAAAATTTGTGATTAAATTTACTTTTAGTCAATATACCTTGCCTTTACCTTGACTATGGCCTTCAAATGGTAAAAAAATATTAGCTCGCAGCACGTTTGTGACCACTGGGTAGTGGCATGTACCAGTGAAATGCGATTGCTCTCTTCATTTCATTTTATACTAGCATGTTTAATTGCTCTCACCTTTCTCTTTAAAATATCCCGGATAAAAAATTCGAAACATGTTTGCGGTCTATAACCCAAATGTTTGCGTGCCTTCTTAGGCACGCAAACATTTGGGTTGTAGTAACATTTGGGTAGTGATATGTTTTGGACACCGCATTGAAGTCTTCTTCAATGCGGTGTCTAAAACATATTTCCGATAATAAGCCGCTATCACTTTGACACCAGACTTTAAAAAATCTACATTATTATTATAAAACAGACATTAAATTTTCCACCTAGGATGGCTCGGAACGAGATAGCCCCACCCCGCATGTTTCTCCATTGCCCGGCAGCCCTGCCCTGCGCGGGCAAAACCGCGTCTATGCCTTACGTCTGCGACGGGAAAGACTGCTGGAACACTTACAAGGAGATCTCTTTTACCATGGTAAGTTAATCAGCCTATCTCAGTACACTGACACATTAGGAGGTAAATGCCCGTAATCGCCACGCTGGACAAGCGGATAGGCGATCACAGTAGCGTCCACTATGATGACGATGCTGCCCATCATCAATCTAAATGACATGCATTGGTAATGTTATATATATATATATATATATATTTAAAGACTATATATATGTATATATATATTCTATATATATATATAGTATAAACTTCTATAAATAAGTAGTAAATTCCCACAATGCCGTAATAGATGTGCTTACCATAGAAAAAATCAGCTGCGAAAGACTCTGGATTGCCGGTCCAACGTGCTTCCTATTACATCAGACGACGCGATCACTAGCGACATCTGTACTTAATGTTTCCAAGGTACTACAACCTTGAGCCACTCAAAGACGTGTGTTTACCACAATCGTCCGCAAACTCGACAACTCTTCGTTGCGTTGAATTGGCTATAGAGGGCGTATAAGTAGTAAATTAAAAAATATATATAAAATTGGAACATAGCATATGTTTTAGGAAGAACTTTCGCTATTTCATACGTTCATGTTACCTAGGAAGAGCGGAGTCTCCCAACACAGGCATTATGGCTTACAAGGCGACTCCATCCCATAAATCATAATTATATCTCTTCACTACATAGTCACTTTTTCTGTCCCTATGTCCCTTTGTACGCTTAAATCTTTAAAACTACGCAACGGATTTTGAAGAGATTCTTTAATAGGTAGAGTAATTCAAGAGGAAGGTTTTTATGTAAGTAGGTATAGTACCCGTGCGAAGCCGGGGCGGGTCGCTAGTATTCTGATAAAATAAAGAATTTTGAATCTTTTAATCTCGTATCATCGAATGTTCCTTGACACTTCAATCCTCTGGCTCGCCACCGACTGGGCGCTCATCCTCACACCTTGCAACCTAAATGGTCGCGCACCGTGCGGTTTCAAAGGAACTTCCTCCCGCGGACGATCCGTCTGTGGAATGAGCTCCCTGCCGAGGTTTTCCCGTTGGACTACAGTATGGGGTTCTTCAAAAGAGGAGTGTACAAGTTCTTATTGGGTCGGCAACGCGCATGTGACACCCCTGGGGGGGGGGGGGGGGGTTGCAGGCGCCCATAGGCTACGGTGACTGCTTTCCATCAGGCGGGCCGTATGCTTGTTTGCCACCGACGTGGTATAAAAAAAATCACTACATACAATTTTTTTTTTATTCCAGCTAACAGACACGTTGATATGGGAGGTGCCAGTGGGCAACACGGAGCACTACGGCCTCGTGGCCGGCGGCACCGCGCTGCTGGTTGTAGCGGGCAGCCTGCATCTGCTGAGGGCCGTGCACCGGTACAAGCTCAGGCACTGACTCGCATCTCATAGTTACGGGTCGGAAGGGTGCAAAACTTTAAAATTGACATATGGGAACACTAGCCAAGAAAAATACGAATATTATTGAAAAATCTGTATCCAATTTTATTCCCTATCTCGGAATCTTCAACTTACAATGTGTGAGTGTGTAGATATGTGTATTTTATGGATGTATGTGCTATGTCAAGTCCACTTGAGAAGTTTTGCTAAAGTTTTGCACCCATAAATCCGACCCCTACTCTTAGTCCAAGGCCTGAGTGGACGCCTGTTAATTCCCTTGAACGCTTCGCCCGCTCGACGCTCGCCACTCAGGACTAACGGCCCGGCCACGACATTAGTCTAAGGCGACCAGCGGCGAGTGAATCTATGAGTTGGAGCGGGATATGGGTACGAGAGGGAGCACCATACGTTTTCCGCTAAGCCGGTCGCCTTAGACCGATGTCGTGGCCGCGGCGTAAGGCCTGAGTAGACGCTCGAGCGGGGCGGGCAGCGGGGCGGGCGGCGGGGCGATCAAAACAAATGCAAACGTATGCACGTGGCCTGACTGCACGCCGGTCAATTCCCTCGAACGCTCTCAGGACTTAACATAGTGTGGCAGGGCATTTTTACTTTTAGGGACACCCACTACGAACAAATAAAACATGGAAGCCGCACGCCATACTAAATTGTCTTTCAAAAACCGTCCTGAATTTTAGTTGACAAGTGTCACCCCCTCTTCAATGCATCGCGGTAACGAATTTCAATATCAACCTATAAAAATTTAAACCGCCATTTAAAAATAGTTGTATTGGTCCATCAAAGTTTTGATTGGCTGTATTCTATAAACATTTGTCAAAGATGTTGCGCCGAAATATGCGCGGTGCTAAGAAAAGCGCTATGTCCTGCCCATCTTGGCACAATTGAACAATTGTGTTTGGGGGCATTTCTGATCTGGTGTTAGACGTCCATGTTTTATATGGTCGCAGGACACCCAATTAGTCTGACATTAAAAAACCATAATTGCAGTCAGGTTTGTAACGACAATTAAGTACGATATCATTAGGAATTAAAGCTCGATCGGCGATTTTGTAGCATAATATCGCTTGAAGTTTATAAAATTAACGCTGAGTTTTTATTGAAATTTAGTGCTTGATTGTCGTCACAAATCTGACTAAAATTAAAGTCTTACTTTCACGCTAACTAGGTGCCCCTAAAAGTGAAAAAGCTCGGAAACCAAGTGAACGCGGCGAAAGAAATGCAATTTTAGCTCGCGCGGGGAAACAAATGCAAACATGCGCGGGGCCATGATTTATGTTGGTTCTGGGTCGATTTTGACGCACGGTCACGAGTCGGATCTCATAGTGTCAATACCTTTTTTTGTTGCACCACCCCCCTAACTGGGACTCCCTCCTTCAGAATGAGGGTTTTCTGAAATGACGTTTACCAGGGCGGCAGCACTGAGGCGTCAGGTCCAGAAACTTGTCTAAATTCTCAGAGCGCCTATAGTTTCGTGTTTAAATGTTTTGTATCAGTTAATGAAATTATATATGAAAATAAAAATACGTTCTAGTTAGTTTTTCGGAGCTAGATAATTGTGTTTCTTAGCGGGACCTTACGGCTAAGTGGCGCCAACTAGTGGCATACGTTTTCGAGAAAACCCTCATTCGCGAGTATCCGTTATCGAGCTCGTACACATAAATAAATAAATAATAAAATAATAAATAACCTTTAATTCCCCAGCAAGCTTGTTTCTGGTGATGATCTCATCAAATATTTTGTGATAAACACAAAAATATGCCCTTACTGAGCTATTGCTCTTAATTCGTATATTTGATATGCCAAAATCAATGTAGTTGTTTTTTATTAAAGCAGTGCACTGATAAAAGCTCAATTGCTGATCTCGACTGAGGCAGATTTAGTCCGGGGGCTAGTCGGCCTGAAATTAGAAAACGGTATAATTTGGGGGTACCAAGTGTCCTTTTTACAGTAGTTAGACATATTCATAAGAATGTTAAAAAAGTATGATAGACATCTCAAAGTGGTAGCTAATAGGCATACGGACTATTTCAAGATTTCCGTTGTATGACAGGTATGGTTAAAATTAGGAGGTACAAATTTTCCTTTTCACGGCTGTTAGGTAAGCTTATAAAAACGTCAAAAATGCAAGATTGCCATTTATAAGTGCTACCTAACAAAAATGGGGGCCAATCAAAGATGGTGGATCTCAAGTCTTACAAAATCAAGTATATCTCGAGAACTATTAAATATATCTAATTACTCTCTTGAACAAAATTAAAGGCATATCTGTAAGCTTCATATTTTGCATATACACCATATTGCTAAAACCAACCAATAATTAATTATGACGAAATTTATGAAAATTTCGTGATTTTGATTTTTTTTGTGTCGTGTTTGTACATAGTAGTCATGAGAAATGCTAGAGAAATTAAATATTTTTTTAAAGATAGTGTATTTAATAAGCTTTAATTTGATGTATATAACTTGTTGGTGGTATTAAAAAAAAGACCCATAAAAAATATTTAAATGAATTGTAGTCATAATCCACCGTATACTTAGTGATTTAGGAGGCGATTTTTTTATATTTTTCAATCTTGGTTATTTGAAATAAGCACTATTATTTACGAGTGGCACTTCCATCGCCTCTTAAATCACTAAGTATACGGTGGATTATGACTACAATTCATTTAAATATTTTTTATGGGTCTTTTTTTTAATACCGCCAACTAGTTATATACATCAAATTAAAGCTTATTAAATACACTATCTTTAAAAAAATATTAAATTTTTCTAGCGTCATGACTACTATGTAAAAACATGACACAAAAAATATCAAAATCACGAAATTTTAATAAATTTGGTCATAATTAATTATTAGTTGGTTTTAGCAATATAGTGCATATGCAAAATATGAAGCTTACAGATATGCCTTTAATTTTGTTCAAGAGAGTAATTAGATATATTTAATAGTTCTCGAGATATACTTGATTTTGTAAAACTTTTTTGACGTTTTTATAAGCTTACCTAACAGTCGTGAATAGGAAAATTTGTACCTCCTAATTTTAACCATACCTGTCATACAACGGAAATCTGGAAATAGCCCGTATGCCTATTAGCTACCACTTTGAGATGTCTATCATACTTTTTTAGCATCCTTATGAATATGTCTAACTACAGTAAAAAGGACACTTGGTACCCCCAAATTATACCGTTTTCTAATTTCAGACCGACTAGCCCACGGACTAATTATGTGGCTAATATTATTTTATTATCCCTGAAAACGACTTTTTTTTTAGCTCGAATGCATGTGAAGGTGCGTTCAGACCAAAAGAGCATTCGCTGTTCTATCCCCCGCTCTACGAAATCAACCAATCACGTTTTGTGTAACGATCGAATTTCGTAGAGTGGGGGGTTAGAATAGCGAATGTTCGTTTGGTCTGAACGCACCTTGACATACTGCTGCTTGCTAAAACTTGTCTGACTTCTTGTCCTAAATTCAATATAGTAGATAGTTTCACTTACCCAACCTCGCCATATCCTGAACAAAAATAAACAATGTTACATTTTATTTTTTTGTCTAAGGGCTGATTTTTCAATCCCCAAATAAACCTATCCGTTAGTTAAAATTATCACCATCCTTTTCTAAAACCATCAGTCAAAAAAGGACAGGGCTAACATTTATTTGACAGGTATTGTTAACTGGGGATTGAAAAATCAGTCTTAGTTATATTTTATTACATTATAATATTCAAGTTGGGTAAGTGAAACAAATTAGGGGCAACTGAAACACTTCATACGTTTACTATGCGAAAATTCGCTCCAGAGAAAGAGAAACATATGTTTCACTTACCCAATTTGTCTATAAAACTGATTTCGCCGTGTTTATATCATTTTAAAATCTGAAGACTAAATAGCTTTAGCATAATATGATAGATGGCGCTGTATTCAACTGATTCTGAATATGTGTCTTGTTAATATTTGTATCAATTTTATCCTTAATTTGTTGTCGTAAGGTCGAATTCGTAAAACATAAGTCTATACAGCTGTCATTGAATGTAATCTATGTATACGATAGAAATTCGTGCGCGAATAGCATTAGTAGCCTCTTTAAATTGCATATATTAATTTTAAAAAACACGCACCAGTAAATGTTAGTGATGCCATTCTACTCTACATATTACAATTAACCATATTGTGTTTCATATCGCCTTGTATTTATTAATTTAGTTTAAGGAATATTGTTTAATTAATCAAATCACATTCCAAAGCACATTTACTTTACCAAATAAGTGTTAATAAATTTGTAATGTAGTTAATAAATTGTTATTATATGGGAAAAGGTGTTTATTTACATTCCTTATTTGTTATGATCTCTACTATATACAATAGGTAGAATACAGTACGTCTCTAATGTCTCTATACTACAACTAGTTTGGATTATTGGTATGAACGCCATCTACCCAATTTCCAAATCACCAACTCCGTCATTACTTAGCGCGATATTCAAGAAATTCGTTTTCAACTTGCACCATAGATGGCAGCACTGTTTCTACTATTGATCCCGGTAATCCTTCAAGTCCCGAAAGACTGAATGGAGAGGAGAAAACGTACTGAAATGTGTTAATTATTATTTTACTAGCTTTGTAATACTTTGGCTGGTTTTCACAGTCGCGAAAAAGTTATTTTACCTAATATTTCCTGGGCATTTTAAGATTTTAACATGCACATTTGGTTCATTTAAAGTGATGATATTGTCATTAAAAATCAATCTTAAACCTGATTATGATGATGAACATGATACATTTGCGAAGCGTCATCCCTTGGCTCACATAACTCGTGCTTATAAGAAGTGAATGTACCATTTGCACTTTGCAGTGACTAGGTACTTGATTCAAACGGAAATTTCATATCCGTTCTGAAAGTAATACCTATACGAATACGAAAACTATTGATATCCCGAATCAGATAGGTAGAATGCAACGGGAGAAGAAACATTTTTTCGTGATAGATAATACGACAGGTAGAGGACGATAAAAAATACTTTCGGTCATGGAACTCAGAAGATATTAAAAAAAGGGAAATAATTCGTGTTTTTTTCTAATAACACGACAGACAGAAGAACGAACAATATTACTTTTATTCATGAAATTCAGAGGATTTGTCAAATGAGTATTATAGTTCGTTTTAAACACTTAGAGTACTTATTGGTTTTCCTAAATTCCATATACCAACTGTTAAAGCTAATAAACATAAAAATGAAATAAACAAGTGCCTACCTATCAGAAACATAATTTTATGGGAACTCGAATTATAGATATAGCCCAACTAACATTTTAGCGATAAAACTAGTTCTACAATAGCTGTATATTCTTTCGATTAAACACTGATAGCGATAGTGTGGCCTAAAATTTAGCGATATAGCACGCTATAACTCTCTTATAGGCGCAAATAGGCACCGCCGTTAGAGCTCGAAGTTCTATAGTGGTTCATTTTATGCGCAATAGTGATAAACTAGTGATACAATAGTGCTACAATAGGGATAATTGTTGCCGGGAGTGATAATAAAGGGCTAGATTAGCAGTATTTTCACTTATAATTCTAATAACCGCGTAAAATGTCATCTTGTATCACTTAAAGTGTTACAAGAACACTGCTATAGTGAAAATAATCGCTGTGCGTCGCAATATGGAATCTTTTATAGCTATAATCGTTTGTGTAGTTTTAAATGTCAAAATATTTAATACGCTTTCAATCGGTTTGTGTTGTGTGCAATGAAGATTGTTTGTAATGGCGACTTGATGGATTGTGAAATCATTACCAGTTGAGTACACAAAGTTTCACGACGCATATTAGTGAATTCAACCAAAATTCTAATGCGGTTGTTACTTTTCTGTCATTGTATGTGGTATTTTACATCTCAATTTTCAAGCGCCTCGTAAATTTACAAGTTTTAACAAATTTGGTATGCTAAAAGTACTGTAGCCTAGGTTATGTTTGGTAAGTAAGTTAATTATAATCTTTAGTTTTGTGAATGGTTATGCTACACATACTAGATATTGTAATATTAGAACAATTACCTTAACAATTGCTGCTTTATTACCATATTTTAAGCATTTTTTTTGTATTTGTTTATAAACAAAAATGGCGTTTCACGTTCTAAACACATGATTAACTCTAAAGGTGATAATTTAATCTCAAGTAGAACTGACAGCTTTAAATGTATTCCCGATAACCATCAAAGGTTACAGAGCGAGGTATCTTATACCTCAAAGCGTTAAAAATAACTTTAAGTGGTAATAATGTTCACGTAAACACTCTTGTAGAGCTACGGCCATACCGTTGTTGTAGCACTTCAAGCTCTAAAAAGCTAAGTGATTTAACAGGGAAAATTATGTCTGTTGTATCACTAAATTACTAAGTGCTATAAGAACTCATGTTACCACTCTTAAATGGCTTAAAGTTATTGTTATAGCTTTTGTAACACTGTAGGCGGCATTAAGCACTAAAAGGTAAACATAACACGATTATAGAGCTACAGCGCGAGTAAGTTATAATGGGCACCCCAAAAGAACCTCCAGTGTTAAAATATCCTTAAAGTGGTAACCATAGCATATAAAAAGGCAGTTAATACCACCTTATTACAGCTTTTAGCTACAATATGCAATCTTATGTCTATAATATCACCTTACTAGCACCAGTGTATTAAGAGGACTGTTTATTTCCATAGTATCACCTAAAACTATTATTATGCGTCTTATAAAATTACTATATCACTCAGGATTCTAAATGAGTTGCTGTTATAGCTAATATGTTTGTTGGGAGGTACTTAGTCAAAATGTCGGGTCAAAAGTTGATTATTTCCAAAACTGGAAATTATATCACGTATATTAATTAATTAGTGGACCTAACACCACCCGTAGACCACGAACCTTGTAATGTGTTCGAAGCATCGGGATTAGGGATGTAATTAATTAATTAATATAGGTATGCGATGTAATCCTTTTCCATAATTTTATTTCATAAATAACTTTCGCGGTATCCGGAGAAAATATTATATTCTAATATCTTCAAGATAAGTGCAGTTTTGTATTATGTCTTTATGGACATATTTCTCATATTTGTCAACATTTTTACAGCAAACCATACCACTCTACTTACATAGAATAGGAAGGAAACTAGCGATAGGAGTCTGGTTTTCTCTTTTGAGACATTCAAATTACCTACTTAAAGTATTAAAAAAGATTTCTAGTTAAACTTGGCCAATAGTTGCACTTTAGAATACGAAGTTACGGTTGATAACCGTCATAACTACCTGTTTAGATAATACAAATTACAGTTTCCGTTGAAAAATGTACCTACATTGTTATTTGGTAAGAGATAATTGGCCGTTTACGACTTCCGGATACTAACGGCCGTCACTAAATATCAATCCTACATCTTACTGCACTTCGAAATTCGTCGATTTCGAGGACTCGTCTCTGTCACTCTAGCGAAAGATGTCATTAGAGCGACAGAGACAAATCCTCGAAATTTGCGCAGACCCTGCTCCACCTGTATGGGATCTAAAGAGTGTCTCAACTTCATTAAGCTCTTTGAACCGCAAAATCCTGGCACTCAAAACTTATTTTTCAATATTGACTCTAATCACGCCGCGAGATACTGTCATGTCACTACTGTGACTTTTTCAAATCAAATCAAATAATTTATTGCACATATATTACATATTTTATCGTCATATTCGTCATTGCCAAAAATGATTTCATTAATTTATTAGGATTTTTTATTTCATTTTCGTCTAATCAAAAAAATATATCAATAAAACATTCCTGATAAGGAACTCTACTCAACAACTCTGCATTGCACACACGCTGTATAAGAAAATAGAAGCACTGTATTATAGTACATTTCGATACAAGTGCAAAAAGTTTTTTTTCGACGAGGGTGAACGTTGGGGC
>JALPQI010007319.1:0-53665 GCA_025490895.1 Thaumatotibia leucotreta
ACAGTGAAAAAGTTCAGCCACATTAAAAAAAGTATTTATGTTAAATAATCGGTACTATTATTTTATAAAAAAAGATTATGCAAGCGATCCTATTTTATTCGAACCCACCTTTTAGTAAATTTTTGGTCCTGATGACCTAGGGGTAAGACCATATTAATTAAGGCATTAATTCCGAAGGTAAGATTTTTGTACTAATGAATTTTCCGAACTAATTTATATACGTAGGTATTTAAATATCAATTGATATTTAGGTACTAACTAGTCAACGGCTCTCCGGTGAAGGAAAACAGTGCGAGGTAACCGGAGTAATCCCGTTAAGATCTAGTTGGCCTTCCGGCTTAGAAGGTCAGATGGCAGTCACTTTGTAAAAACAAGGGACTCTGCCAATTCTCGGGATTAGTTGCCAAACAGACCCCAGGCACATATGTACTTCGGAATAACGCAAAGAAAACTTTCATGATTTATGTACACTCGTTATTATTAACAAAAGTAAAAAAATCGAAATAGTTTTATTTTATAGTATTTTATAAGCCCACTATTCATGATGTTTTTTTTATACTTTTTGGGCCCATGGATCAACAATTGCACAATTGGTTTTTATTCTGGAGCGGTTGTCTCCGAAAGTATTGATTTAAAAAAAAATCTTTCTTTTAAGACCCTTATACTTTTAAAGATACCTACCTATTCAATGATACCCCACACTATAGGATTACAGCAAATAAAAAAAATCATCCTCGCTTCAGGGTCATTTGCAGAAAAAGTGTACCTTTTAATTTTTTTTGCGATCATGGACTGTAATACATCATTTTACTAGGCATCGTGCGTACTTTTCAGTTATGAAACAAAAAAAATTGTCCCTAATGCCACGAAAATAAGTATGTAAATTGAGATTACTCAGTTTAGTTACTCCCATACTAAATGTATGAAACGAAATGTAACGAAACTGATAAAAAAATCTCAAATTTGTTACAGAATTTTTCATACCTTTAGTATGGGAGTAACTAAACTGAGAAATCTCAATTTACATACTTATTTTCGTGACATTAAAAGGTACACTTTTTCTGCAAATGACCCTTCAACAGTTGGGGAAGTACCCAAAAAAAATCTTTTTCTATATTTTATTCTAACACTTTGTCGACATGATTAATATATTGTATACCTACTAATAGCCACTGACCTATATGCTGCAGACAGACAAACGGACGTGGCGAAACTATTAGAGTTCCTTGTTTACTACGGAACCCTAAGAAGGAGGTGGTTCTCAATTCGACTGTGTTTTTTTATATTTTCTACCTCAGAACTTCCAACTGGGTGAAGCGATTTTGATGATTCCTATTTTAATTTTGTCTAATTCTGACAATGGCATGCATGAGAAAACCATAATTATACCTACGTCATAAATTTGCACTAAACATGTGCACGACATGAAATGGACGAATATACTAATGTGAATGTCACGTCAACCGTTTTCGATCATTATTTTTTAACCGACTTCAAAAAAAAATGGATGTTCCTGTTGCCACCAGCTCCAGGAGTGATGGTTGGATCTTGGAGAAATCGGTTTAAGTCGGTTTTTTTTTATTTGGTGTCTATCACATACTTTTACAACAAATTGTTGCGATGTACATCGGTATCCTATCTTTTAGGTAATTTAAATAATAGAAGTACGTACATAATTTGTAAGTACCAAAAGTAAACTATTAACGGGATTATCCTACAACCCTGTTAACAACTATTGATAACAACCATAAGCATAATACATGTCATTAAAACACGTCATGTTATAAAACGATGTCATTAGTCAAACAATGAAATAAATTATCAATTTATTTAATCCGGCAGAGTACGAAGAGTAATTATTAATTTATAATTTCGTTATGCTGGTTTTAATTCAATTTTACATTTATTCTGACGAAAAATTATGAGTGGCGGTTTCACATGTACATTTTTAGTTCAAATTATTGATAATTATATCTAAGTATTCACTTAATATAGAAAGTCACCCATATTTAACCAGCGGTTTAGACTGTGGGTTGATATATCAGTAAGTTTCTTCTTTTATGTATCTAGTGTGTTACCATGACCCTGGCTTTTACGAAAATGGGTAATAATACGGATTTCTAGCTATCGTTTTCAAATATTAAAATTTGACATATATTTAAATTGTCCGTACAATTAATTTTATTTCTTCCGAACGATCAATATAACGTGTCCTGCTTAGTTGTCAAACGTTGCTAGTGGCTGCGATCTGTCATTGTCAAGTGCAAATTAACGATTAATTTTGAAGTGTACATCGCTTCTCAATCAACTTTTATTAAAGTTAATTACTTTTAAAATTGGAGTTTTGAATCAAATAATGCTCAAACTGCATCAAATAACGCTGAAAACTATGGAAACTGAACTAGATATTCAAAATACGAGTATATTTCTAACTACCTACCTACACAGAGTTTCGATTTCTGGATACTTGCGATGTATAAATACTTTTTTAAAGTGTAAAACATACTAACGAAATCTTTGCTAACTTTTGGATCGGGTACAATCGCGGTCTCATGTGTGACTATTTCCTATGCACGCAAAGTACGGTGATGCGACAAGCGCTGAATGTCAAACATTGCCGCAGCCCAAGTGTGCTGGAGGCAATTTCACTGTTCAAAGGTGCTCGCAAAGTGGTTTACGCTAGTACCTATGGGTGTAGAGACACAAGTATGTTATTTTATATCCAAAGATACCTAGACATAAAGATCCGTGGCTGCAAATCGATCGATGGCTGGACAAAGCCATCTTCTTTTATCTATGCGTACGGACCGCATTAGGAGGTAACTAATGTCCATATCGATATTGCAAATTGATATCAGCCTATAAATACGAGTACTAAAGGCTATTTCATTGTCAAAGGTTTACAAGTTTTGATTTTGTGGTAAAGGATAGTAAAACATAACTAAGATACCCTGAAAATGTTGATCGATAAACTTACTTACGTTAGCAATGTCGTCTTCATTAAAACTATGACAATGTTATAATAGGACCTTACCTAGGGTATAGCTTCTAAATTTTTTATATCTTAAAGGGTGGTTCCACAGGGGTCCCTAACATATGTGTTAGGAATATGCAGTAATTCAATCAATATAATTACTCTCATTAAAACAAGCAGTCTAGGTGAAGGCTTTCTTTTAAATTCTATTTTTTTTTTGTGGAGCCTGCAAAAAACTTTAAAAAAAACCCTGTTCTAGATGATACAACTCTAGATATTTATTTGAGTAGATGTATTGTACAGTCGACGTCAAAGATAGGTTTAGGTTCCAAAATATATTTACACAACTTTATTGCCTTGACATTAAGGTAGTGTAAATATATTTTGGCGCCTAAACCATAATGATATCTTTGACGTCGTCTGTACCTAGGTATATATATCTAAAAATACCCTTGCGAGTTATTCACTCACGCACAACATAAAAAAGTTTCTACGAACCCTTTCCCTTTGTCGTTAGATGATATGGATTGAAGATAAAGTTTTATCGACGCAACAGTTTAGCAGGGGTCGTAAACTCGGCAGTTATTTTTACAAGGTAGTTTTATGTGCCAAAGGTTGCCGATGGGCGGATATTTGACAGGCCATCAAAGTTTCTACGACGCATCACAAGTTTTAAATTTTCTTGGCGAGTTTGTTGCTTGTCTTAAAATTTATGGGTAATTCGAAAGGGAAAAGTTAACTGGAAGACTAGAACAAATATAAACCGTTAGGAACTTGGCTATTCTTATAGTATTTCCATTTCGTCTTAATATGCGCTCAGTGCGAAGCGGTGGTGCATAGCGAAGCGGTGGTGCTAAGTGGTTTAGACGTATGACTTTCAATCCGGAGGTCGTGGTTCAAATCCTGGCTCGTACCAATGAGTTTTTCCAAAACTTATGTACGGAATATCAGATAATATTTACCATTAGCTTTCGGTGAAGGAAAACATCGTGAGGAAACCTGCATACATCCGCGAAGAAATTCAAAGGTGTATGTGAAGTTCCCAACCCGCTTAGGGCCAGCGTGGGGACTATAGCCCAATCCCTATCATATATGAGAGGAGGCCTGTGCCCAGCAGTAGGACATTATATAGGCTAAAATATGCGCTCATCGACCCAGACATCATTATTGTGTAAGATACATCACATATTATGTACGAGGGATTCAAAATTGGACAGTTTATGAATGAATTCATTCATAACTTGTCCATGCAATTCTGAACGCCACTGTACCTTTAGGACAATTACTGCTATGTACAAACAAACCCACTGTCTTACTTAAACTTTGAGACCTAACTATGTGCGACCAATTGTGGCGTTCTAGCCGCAGTGAGAGTGTAACACGGATTACTTTATATCCCTCTCGCTCACACCAATACGCGAGTATGAGTGGAATGGATAGAAAGTAGTTCGCGTTTAACTTACAGCGGCAGCTCATGATAGGTATACTGTCTTTCGCGCGTTTCTACACGTTAATTTCACAGGTGCGAAATTTATTGATTAAGTCTCTTAACATTAAGTATTGGAGAGAGATGTTTGGATTTTAATCCCATCACCAGTTAAGACAGTTAAATACTTAGAAAGAATGTTGATATTGTCTAAGTGGGAGTTGGAGCGTTCTGAAGAAAGCGACATAAGAGACGAGCGAGTCCGTAATGCGTTCAACGGCACGTAAACGAGGCATCGTAAAAAACTGTTTTAGAACGAAATAAACTAGAAGCGTAGGTAGTGTGGGTAAAGTGAGTATTGACCTTGGGCCCTAAGACTCCTGACAGACGTAGATCCAGGGGGGGGTCAATGGGAGCACTTGGGATTACCTATACAATTTTTTTTATATTCTGTTCTGTCTTCGTAGGATAGTAATAGATGAGAGGTATTCATATATTATACAAAATCAAATAATGCCATTATCTTCCGTATATTTTTCACAAACTCGACTTTATTATATTAAATAAAAACTTGGACAAAGCCAAAAAGAAGATTGGGCCTGACGCTTATTTAAAAGTTTAAATTGTGAGTTGCAGTATATGTTGGATGGTTTTACGGTAACCTAATTTTTTTTAACGTATAATGGCTTCTATATGCCATGATTAAACATCCTAAATACAAAAAAAAATAAAAAACATCTTATTAAAAATATATATATTTTGTATGAACGTATTATACCTACAAAATAAGTGCAGATTTTGTAGGTATAATACGTTCATACGAGAGCTGGATAAAATAAGCAACACTCTAATGTGTTTAGCCCCTACGTATGTTTCAGATTTTCTTTAAACAAACAGAATTTCGCGATGGCGCAACAGTTTTTATTAGTGTAAAGTATCATTAGAATCCTCATGTCGTCGCGAGTGACATATATGTATAGCTACTCTACTTTTCATTTTGATTTTGAGGAAATTAAATGAATCGATCAGGTTTCAATAAAAATTACTTTCGACCTTAGGGACGGAAGAACAATTTTCAACCCACCTAGCTACGTACGAAAATTGAACTTTCCGATCAGGAGCGATGAAAATAATAAAGTATGGAAATCAAGTACAAAATCAGAAAAGTATAAAAATCTTTTTTTACAAGCAATATTTATTTCAATATATATAAAAAATATGTCGTGTGGAAAAAACTATACAATACAATTGTCACCACATCAACACCCTCTTCCTGTGGGTGTCGTAAGAGTCGACTAAGGGATTTCAAGTGTCACTGACCATTTATTTATTGAAGATTGATGATGGGCAGCACAATCATCATAGTGGAGTGGACACACGACTCCGATCGCCAGCCCGCTTACCCAACGTGGCGATTATGGCATTTACCTCCTTATGCGTCCATACCCTTAGATAATAAGAGTCTTGTGGACTGTTTATAGGCTGATGATGTATTTAACAACTTGTGCTTAATCTAACCTCGAATGTGACACATAGTTACTTATTCAACTCATTCGTGCAGGCCATTCAGTCATTCGTAAAAGAGAGTTAGTTGCAAACCCAAGCATAATAATAAAATGAAGGAAGTACCTCCACTTTTTAATAGGTTACCTACTTCATATTTCATTACGTTGTGCACACAAACTTAGAGGTTGTTTGCATGGTGGTTAATATTCTACGACCGTCGCCGTTAACGGACATTTTTAGTAGGGGAAGGTTCGTAATAAAATAGTTGTCTTACAGTAATTACAGTCGCGGCGTGGGCCGTTGGGAAATTATTTCCGTCCCTACATACGACGCGTGACACTGACAACCCCGACCCCGGTGCAGATGTGGCGCGAATGCATTAGGACTTATGAGACGTGATTCTCGAATTTTATCTGATTGCGTCGAAATTTCGTAAAATCTCTGTAGTTATAATACATAGACACACTGATTCCTGATTCACTAGCGGCCTCGCACGCACCGTATATACTGAGTAACTTTTAGTATGGGGCTAACCCCGAAATCGTGAAAATAAACACTTATTCATACAAATGGTTACGAGACTGTACTCTGATAAATAAAGAATTTTGAATTTTTGAGTTTTGATCTTGACATTTTGTATGGAAAAGTATTTTTTTTCCTGTAGCAATTTATATAGGTATTTACTTAATTGACCTTTAGAATCTGAATTTAAGATCTTCCCTTCCCATTGGACAGCAAAAAGTTGGAACCGTTTAATTCTGTTTTGAAAATATTAAATGCATAATTGTGAAAAAACTACGAAGTCATGTAATTTTTATTCATTAGAACTAAATATTTTTTCTCAAACATGCAATAAAATGTTATAGTTACGTGCCTAAAAAGCGGCCGGGAAGTACCTCGTTGCCGGCCTAGGCCGGCAAGTGCCTCTATTTTAATTTTCATTTGACATAGGGTTGTGACCTGGCATCTTGGCTTTTAGCCAATATTATTTGTAAGTAATATTAGTATAAAAAAAAAATTGGGTAATTTTTGCAGTTATAATTAGGTAGGTGTTTAATTTATATAATTTAAAATATGTACAATAACTACTCAAAATAATATTTAAAAAGGAGTATTATACGGTGCAATTCGTCGGCCCCGATCACCGCATGCGATTGATTGGACCCAACAGACCGCGTCGTCTAATACCGCTTTTTAAAAGTAAAAATTTGCACCTTTCAAACAGGTCAAACTTAAAAAATAATGAGGTGTCGGTGTCGTATTTTCACTTTTGTTGTGTTTCAAAGACTTAGTTATGTAGTTGACTGATAATTTCTTAGAAAGAAGATAATTTTTTTTTTTTGTTTCATTTCATTGCATGTTTGAGAAAAGCATTATACATTATACAGGTACCTCTGCTATGAAGTGACGGGTTGCCGTCCGAATACTATCCGTAGTCTACATATATTCGGCCAGCAGCCTCGATAGTAATGTACTGATAGGCCGAAAAATACGATACCTACATCGAATATAATAGATAACTATCTAAGGAAAAATACCGAACTACCTACTGAAAGTTTAATCGGATTTTGTATTTTAAAATTTTGCCGAGGTTTCATCAGTTTTTAGAGTTCCGTGGCCAAAATGGCTAAAACGGAACCTTTATAGTTTCGCCATGTCCGTCTGTACCTACGTCTGTCCGCGGCATAGCTCAGTTGTCGTTAATACTAGAAATCTGCAATTTGTTACAGGTATACATATAAATGATGCCAAAAAATGGTACAACAACAACTAGATTTTTTTTTCGTCTACCTCCTCCATGGTGAACTGGGTATATTTTTTTTTTGGTGTAATCCTATAGTGTGCGGTCTCATTGAATAGGTAATAAAAATAATAAGCTTCTTTAATGAAATATTTTTTCTAAAGTCAATATTGTCGGAAAAATTGTGTGTAACTTTGATCGGTAGGTCCAAAAAATATGAGAAAAATCATGAAAAGTGGGCTTATAGAATACTTTAAAATAAAACTATTTTGAACATAATCCGCCCGTTCTTCACTAACTACGGAACCCTACACTCAGCATGGCCCGACATGTTCTTGGCCAGTTGTTTTTTAAGTATTTAGTTTAAAATATCTCTAATGCCTACGTCTTACAGAACATCAATTCATTTAGTTAAACAGGTACAGTGTTCCTTGATTTGATCATAAAAGGTACCTAATAAAAAAACCGTAAATTAATAAAAGTACTATAAGTATAATGAATGTGTTAATAAGTATAGAATGTCGAAACCACATGCGGAAACAGAGTTTGCGTGACATCCCACGAGATTAAAGTTACAAAGATACGAGCAGTAAAGCTACGGGTGAAATCATTAGGGAAGAAAAAGGCTCAGTGGATGTCATTTCAAAAAAAACATGTCAATACTACTCGTACTTACTCGTAAATATGATGAAGGAAACATTTTATTTGCAAATGACAGCCTGATATTCTACAATAGATTCTTATATGAATTAACATGGACTGAGTACTACTTACTTTGAAATTCAATTCAAATATACATGATTGTTTGTGAAGTTTGCAGCACACTGTCGTCACTAGGTATGTATGTACTTAGAAGCCCCACATATATTTTTCAATTGCTTTTTGTAGTTGTCATCAATCGAATGAAATGAATCCAAATTCATTACTATCAAACGAACAATACCTACTTATTGTGTTATTGTATGTATTAATCGATTTCTTTTTCTCGTTCTAATAATAAGAAAAAAGGTATAGGTAGATAAAAGCTATTATTTTACATTATCTTCTCCTTGAAACGATGTTTATCGTGAATAGGTAGGTATTTTATATAAATTCAGAGCTGTAAATAACTATGCCAAATAATAAATACTGAGTCGTGTTGTATAAGATCAGGTGATTGCAATTTGCAAAATAGGACGAGTATTACATAATTTTCAGCAACTTCGCATATCTGACACAAAAGCAGCACTTGCGTAATTTCTTTTTCGTGAATGAAGCGCCACCGACAAACTCCATCAACTAAATTAAAAAGGACTTGTAAAAATGAAGATGGAAACTAGTAAACCGGCGTTCTGGCATTGTTAACCGACCACTAATTACTGCCGCCGCAAACTGTCAGTTAGCGGGACGCGGAGCGCTAACGACCGTTAAGCGATGACTTGACGGGGAAAAATAGTTCCAATGACCTGGAAAAGGTATTTTCTAACTTCGAAATGCGAGATGTTTTGAATCGCGGCTACAATTTGGCCAAAAGCACAAGAGACTAATTGAGTGAGTGCAGCTGTGAAGCTCAAAACTCACGTTATCGGTAGATACAAATCTAGATATTTGCAATCCAGGATTTGGCGATGTGTGAAAGTTTTTGGGGGGTAACTCGGAGCAAAAATATCTATGTTTTCTTTACTAAGTTTCTTGATAAGCGAAACGCACTTTGTTTTCTTGGGTACAACCCCTTGCAGTTGGTGTACACTATATGTATATATCACCCGTGCCATATTTTGTCATCGTTACGTAAACAACACATGTGGAGAATAATAAAAGTATTGTATCGATTGATTGGAATCTAGTTTGCAACAAAATTCAGCACTGACAACACCTAATTCACACCGAACCTTAAGTAGGTACTTATTTCATCCTCGAAAACTAACACAATTTGCATTATAAATATAATTCACAACAGTCAAAACTAACAAACTTTTATAGAATCTGGCAGTATACAGGGCGTCCCAAAGTTATGGGACATGAAGCGGAAGTACCTTAAATATCGTAGATAGGATATTTTGCTGAAAGAAGACTTTATTTTATTTTGAAAATTAAATAATAGTGCATTTAAAAAAATCCAATAAAATTATTGCTATTTCTAGGCATCTAACCTACTTTAATACGAAAAAATTTTTTTTCGTAATTTTATGATGTCATTCGAAAGAATGGATAAAAAATAAAAAAATTTCTTAAGAAACATAGAACCTAACTAAAACTAAAAGAATAACCAAACAAGTTTGGTTCAAAATAAAAAAAAATGTAGTTGGTTCGATTTCCGGCTGAAGCAAGTCATTTTTTGAAAAACTTTGAATGTACTATTACTAAATTTTAAAAATAACATTAATTCTTCTTTCAGCAAAATACACTATCTACGATATTTAAGGTACTTCCCCTTCATGTCCCATAACTTTGGGTCGCCCTGTATAGCGTGTGGTAACTAATAGTATAATGATATTATCAATTTGCTGTAACATTAAATTTGCACATTAATTCAATGCAATGTTTGTATTCGCAATAGATTTATGAAGTGCGCTCCTTTATCGTCCATCGTGTTTGCGTGATCTTGCAATTACATCGCATTTGCTAAAATATAAATAAATTATACAATGGCTACGATAATCCATGTCCGTTAGTGGTAACCGGCTCTCTACGATAAAAAAAGGAGAAAAGAAAATGTTATGAGCATTTCTCCTACGCATGAACGATGCGCCCGCAAACAAGTGAAGCCATATAGAACTTGAGTAATTTTGCCGTCAAACTTAACGAAATAATGAAATCAGCTCTTCTTTCGGAAATCTCGATCCGTGAACTAGAAATAATAATGTAAACCGTACCTTTAAGAAATCGTACGACGCTCTATTGGTCTGTGAATTCCGAACTCAGGCTATGAACTAGAAATGTTTTAACAATACACCAATTCTTTTATCATTATACCCAATCCGGTATTTTTTTTTATTTACAAAGCGTTGCTAATAAACATAAGTATTTAAAATGTTTGGAGTGAATAAATATCTTGTAATATTGAGAACATTTACAATTTCACGAAGTCCGAATACAGAACAACACTAACGACGGAACTTCCCGAGTGTAAAAAATCTCACAGACAGCTGTCAGACTTGTTAATCGAGTTAAAACTCGACTTTAGTCTACGTAATGCTAATTAGAGTTGAAACTATAAACTCCCGTCTCATCTAGGCTTAGTTGGAATTATTTCGACATAATTCACATAATACCTACAATCTACATACCTGTCTATTATGGGCTTCGCATATTAAGTTTATACAATCCAGTTAACTCCTTCGAGATATCTGAGACTGAGCTTCTTAGACAAATAATCTTGGTTCGCAGTCTTAGGTTCTTGAAATCAGAGAAGTGAACTACTTAATGGCCTGCCCAGCATAAACCCAGTGCCCACTTTGCTCAACTTGGTAAATAGAGAGCTACACTCGAGAGCATATCAGGGGGCTTATGATGGTTATATCGTTTACCAATTGTCATCGTCTATCCAATTCTCTACATTCAGTGACAGCCTGAACATGGTTGCGGGCACAGATACAATAATCGTGCGGATGATTTGACAATGACAGTTTGGCATCAACTACAATTGTGCTTTATTAAAGTTTTAGACGATTTTGGTTGGATTGGGGCCTCGCTGGAGCTTATGATGATCGCATATTTACCGTTGACAACTAAAACAAATTGTATTTTTGTAAAAAATTTAACTTTTAGTACCATAATTTTGAAATTGGCGGCGTTTACTTTGAGTGACGGATCTCATCGACGCACGTGAATTCTTGACCGGATAATCTGACGTTTAATAAACCATCAAAGTGATCAAATTTCAAGTTAACTTGACAATTTTGTCGGGCTGCTTGAAGTGGCCGATAAGCAGTATCGTAGGTTTTTTTTAAATAATAATTATATGTTCATTAGTTTTTAGTGAGAATACTAATAATTACACGTTGATTCAAAAGCTAGTACGTTCTCTCTAGTAAGACTAGTGTATTCTGTGTAGTAGTCTCTTGTAAGCACACTCAACGAGCGATCGAATTATGAATGAAGATATCCGTGAAACTAAAGTCACCGACGTAGCTCAGAAAATCTCAGAGTGCAAGTGGGCTGGACAAAATGCCCGAAGAACTGATGGCCACTCACTGGAGCAAGCGAATATTTGAGCCATGGCTTGGCCTGTAATATATCCTGCCTTATTATCCTGACGGATCACTCATACTTTGTGGTAAAACTATAATAGTAATTCGTTTACCTTTTTTTACCTTCACCATTTATTATTTTTGTCAACCTCCGTAGCCTAAGTGATAGGGACCCTGCCTAGAAATCTGGAAGTTTAAGCTAGAATCCCTGCGAGAACATTTTTCTGTTTGTTTATCACACATATTTGTTCATTGGTTGGTTGTTTTACATAATGTATTTCTGTTGCCTGTGAGCTTTTGGGGCTCAAAATAAACCCCCAAGGGGCTTTTTGACAGTTTTAGAAGGCTCAATCATTATTTTTAATTAAAATAAACTACTAACAAAGGTGCTACTATTAAGTACTACTTACTTACTAGGTACTACAGGTTCCTCAACCTAAATTAATTTCCAAACAAATCGGCTAGGCCATCTACTCTGCGTCCCAAAACCTCACTGGCAATGGTTATGGGTTATGCATTTCTTTTTTGGCCACCCTGTGTATTCTTGCTTACTGTCCACAATACAACTTAACTCAAGACAGGAACCAGAAGGTAGTGGAAATGATGCCAGTTGTTTATCAAATTGGTAAATAAATTCGCTAAATAATATATTCTAATGTAGGTAAATAATACTCAATATTGATACAGATTATTAACTAGTTATTTTTATATTCTAGCTGACGACAATGAAACAAAATAATCCAGAAATATTACCTCAACGCCGCAAGTGATGAAATAAAATGAATATGAAAACACTGCTGACAGAAAAAGTAGAAGTAAAAAGACAATGCTACATGCATGAAAAAATAACTAAACAAAATGACATCCTGAAGGAGATTAATAATAAATAATAGGTAGTATACTAAATATATGTCAGTCAATTAACGGTAATCTATAGAAAGCATACCTACATACCATAAAATGCTTCAACTTTTCCATATGTTTCATATTTTCTAAATGAAAGGTGCAAGTTATGAAATTAAGTTAATTATGATATTACATTTTTAAGTCAAGATTATTTGATTGAAGAATTAGGACTGATATTGTAAATTTATAGTCATACATGCACTCATGGTATTGAGAGAATTTCAAAATGTTTTTACTTTCATGTTAAATTAGAGTTTTTGTATATTTATCATTCTTTCTAAATCAATAAGCATGTCATGAAACCTAGCCACTATGATAGGTACTTACTGTGATTACACATTTGTATTAATATTGGGTCATTACTTACCTATGAAATTGGTGTTTTTGGTCATAGACAGTTGATTCCTAATTTTATTGTCTAAAGAGAAACTTAAATAATTCTTTGTTTTCAACAGTGTACTGTGTAACAAAGGTTTTATCACACTAATAATCGTTTTTTCCCCTTAATTGAAAACAACTATTGCCATATGCTGCCGGTTCATATGTTTGAAATAGGTATAAGTAAACATATGATAGTACCTTATTTTATGAAATAGAGATATGTATACAAAAGACGCCTTAAAAGTGACTAATATTACTGGCAAAATTTGGTTTATTTTGATTTTGGCGTCAAAAAAATATAGGGTGAGGTTGTCAACAATGAGCCACCATAAATTTTAATTTTAATAAATTTAGTCAATATAAGTCCAATGGGCATTTTTTTAGATAAATAACAAATGCTTTTGTTATTTATCTAGCTTTAAATTTGCATTATAAATTTTTATTAAAAGCCAATAGAAGCAGAGATAATTTACGTTTTTAACAGATGAGAAATGGATCATTGTGTACAATCTCTGGTACAGATTGAACCGGTACTAGGTATTCAATGAACCGGCCTAGTACACAATGACCTACCACTATATCATTGCATAGTGTTTGATTAACAATTGCAAAATATACAAACTGATTTAGGTAAATATAAGGCAATTTAATAAATACATCATTTACGATGTTAAAATATATTTATTTGTTTAAACTAAGAATATTTTAATGATGTAATCATCACAATATCCTTCATTTTATGAAAACGGAAGTCATGCAAGTCAAACAACTTAAAGTATATTTATAATCTTGTCATTTTTGTACTAAATAGTAACATAATGCCAGGTATATTTATATTAACTCTTAAACGTGGCAAAAGTTGTACAAAATAGACCTTCCAAAGGATTAACTAGAGATTTATTAACAAATCAGCCTCTTAGCGTAGGTAAGTTAATTTGCAGTCTTTAGCTGCTTTTCAAATGCCCACCAACAGCATGGTTGACAGAGCAAGATTAATTCTCTTAGCATCCTTGGTATTATGACCACGGTTTTATCTTATTCCCACTCTTGTTCTCCCCATACTAAAAAATGAAATTATATTTAACAAAGTAAGTAATTATATCACAAATAGAATGTTCCTGAATTATTTATATTCATAGGACAAGAAAATATTTAAAAAAACGTCTGATGGCACACAGTCATGGATCATTATGTACTTCTAGTTATGGGAACCTCCTGGTTCATTGTGTACCTACTCTAGCCTCGTGGGTCATTGTGTGCTAGATATACGTTTTCATGTTTTAAATTCGGTAGTAGATTTTTTTTTCTCTCTCTTGATAATGTCAGACGATTCGAAAATGCTTATTAATAAGCTTACTTGAATAAAGAATAGTTTGACTAGTCAACTAGTTTGGTAAAAAAATAATTAAAGAAGGTTCATAGAAAAATTGCTAATGGGGAATCAACTATTTCGGTGCGGTTCGCAAATTGCCGTTTCACGGAAAATTTCAATAACACGTAATAATATATATTTTCTATTTAAAAAAATATTCATATACTTAATATGTATATAAAAAAACCGGCCAAGTGCGAGTCGGACTCGCGCGCATAGGGTTCCGTACCATTATAAATTTATTATTAAAAAAATACAGTCAAATCAACCTACCTCAAAAACTATAGGAGATAATTTAATCAAACCAAAAATCGTTGACAGAGTTTATTAATGTGCATAACATATATTTTTTTCAGAATTTTATATCGCGTAGTTTAAAAAATAGAGGGGGGGGGGACACATTTTTCAGACTTTGAGAGCCGATATTTCGAAAGCGATTTGCTTAAATAAAAATGTAATGTATAAACCTTCATATCATTTTCAAAGACCTTTCTATTAATACCCCACACGCTTATGTACAACTAAAAAAAAAATTCTATCCCTGAGTTACATGTATGGAGGGCCCCCACCCCAATGGTTTTTTTTACAATTTAGTATCATAATCCTGTAGCGGTTCATACAACACATATCCTTACCAAATTTCGTTACTGTAGCATTTATAGTTTCCGAGTAAATCGGCTGTGACAGACGGACAGACGGACAGACGGACATGACGAATCTATAAGGGTTCCGTTTTTGCCATTTTGGCTACGGAACCCTAAAAATGAACGGTACAAGAAAGCCGTAAGCCGTATCAGTGAATGTCAAAAAGATAGAGAAATAGCCACTTCCCACAACTGATTAATGTGATAAATTAAACATAACTACATTCCGAGAAAATAAAAACTAAACATTTAAGTTTTCTTGACCAAAATCACAATATAGTTCACTATACGTGCAATTTCAACGCGGACCGGCCACCGACTGGGGAGTGGGGACGCGTGCCTATGTTCGCAGTTTGCTTTGGCAAATGGCAACGTTGCATTTTCGAACCGCCGGTTCATTGTGTATCACTGGTTCTCTGTTGCCCACCTTACCCTACACAAATGTCACTGTATGGAAAATAGACTTTTCTGCCGTCCGGCCGGCAAACGGCACATTGCCGGCCGCTGCGCTAAACTAAGTTGCCGCCTGCCGGCTTCGTTGAGCAGAAAAATAGTATACACAGACACACCTCGGCTGTTAAATGGGAAAGCCTTGGATCACATGTTTGTCTACAATTAAATTACACGTCATCAGAGACATTTCCCACTTAAACAGCCTTGGCATGTAATCTACTATTTCACAAAAGTCTCCATAATACTTAAACTCCAAATTCATACGTAATCAAATCAAATCAATAACCTACTATGTAATTATTTTTTAATTTGACTATAACTTAAGAGTACTTACAACTCATTAAGATGTTTTAGATACTTAATTATTTATCTTAGGCTACTCAGCTGAGGGTAAATTTCTTATTATATTGACTGTAATAAATATGTTGATTCTATTATTAATTTTGGCTTTGTTTTAATGTTTATGAGTATGAGCCCGTGTGAGTTAAAGGTCCTGCAATATCTATTTACCTACCTACTTTATTCAGTATAATGTACCTAATCAGTAGCAGTCAACATGCAAAGCATTTTCCCATAAATATCGTATGGATATCATAATACGGATATATTGCAACTCTATTGCCAACATGTTACACTATTATAGTATAGTATAGTACCTAGATATGTGATGATATTTATGATTAATTGCACTTACGTTAAAGTACTGATTGAACAAGTAGAAATAAGAAACGAATGTAAGATATAAATGATATAATAGATTGAAGACAAGATACAATTTTCTTTGAAAAATATTTTTACACTAAGTGCTTGCAGAGCTTGTCCTGCTAACTAGTCGCCTTGTGGTATCTCTTGTCAGTGCTCTCTGAAATGCTGATGATAATTTTCGACGCTTTTTCAGATGTAGGTAAGGAAACACACACATTACTTATGGTTTCATTAATATGCATCAGTCGGACGGGCCGTGTGTCTGTTTGCCACCAACGTAAAATGTATTGCCAAATCTTTAATTAATACATCAGTAGAAAGTTAGCAGCTACTTTTTTGCGGAGTAAAATTACAATTGTCTCAAGAAACACGACAATGTAGCGAAATTCTGACTCGTGTCAAGAATCAACGAAAATTCTTCTAAACCTTGTGACAATTGTGACTTTCGAAAATAAAAAATAGGTGATTAACGATATAAGCAAGTTTTCATAATTCTATGTAGGTAGCAAACATGCACATAGACTATCCAATAGTAAGCGGTAGTCGTAGCCTGTGACGGCAGTAAAAGTGATATTTTACAAATATCACACCTGTCATTATGGTGAAACGGCCTCTATTTCAGGAGATCATTGGAGCTGGAGATTTGTAGTTCGGTGCAAAACTGAGTCATGCAAGGCAAATACCTGAACAAATATGTCAGTGCACATTGAAAGGTTCCTTGACCCGGTGTTTAAAATGGACTTTATTAAAGAACACATAAGGTCTATTTTAAGAGTCGTTACACACCTTTCCATGTGCACTGACACAAATTTGTCGTTAAGAAATATATGTTGTGGATACTAAATTCCAACACATCATAAACCACATTTAAAAGAGCATATATGTTCTATTGAACATATTGTGAAAACACAAATCAAATTATTTATTAACTAAATACTTTGATTTGTGCTTTTATTTTTTCCCCAGTAGTTACACTACTTAATACTATATAAATTATAAATGCAGGCATCAGCCGCGAAAGCTGAGCACGTGGGTTCGATCCCCACCTTGGTCGTCATAATGTTCTATTTTAACTAATGCTTTACTTGCTTGTGTCAAAGAAAAATATAAATAGAGAAAATAACAAAAAGGAAGTTTGACAATTTTTGGATTAGGACAGAATAAACAGTCATACATTGCTCATATGCTTTTGGTAAAAAGAAACTATGTCAAAAGTCACTCTAGCTGGTTAAATCCTCTAAGGGGATTGAATAGGCAATCAAAGAAACTTGCATGTAATAAAAATATATTGGAAGTCAAAAAATATAACAGTCCAATGAATGAAATAAACTATCACAATGATACTCATAGAATTATTGACTCGGTTCATGACATTCTCATGCTCCCTGCATTTTCCAACAGGATTTTTTTGTTCCCTGTATTGATTCTCTACTGCAGTTATATCAGCTGTCAGCTGTGCAGATTGTGGCTTCAACTTCTGAAATTAAAAACAACTAATTAGATTTAAGTACATTTTGATTTCGATTTTGCCGTGTGGTGAGGCAGTAAGAATACATTTGTCACCACCCCAACTCCTCCTGCGGGTGTCGTAAGAGTCGACTAAGGGATTGAAGTGTCACTGACCATTCTACAAGATTAATGATGGGCAGCAGCGTCATCATAGTGGACACATTACTGCGATCGTCAATCCGCTTGCCCAGCGTGGCGATTATGGGCATTTACCTCCTAATGCGTCTATACGCATAGTTAATAGGAGAGGCCTACGTCCAGCAGTGGACTAACATAGGCTGATGATGATGATGATGATGAACTTCTGCCAGTTAAGGCAAACTGAATAAACCTTATTTTGAATACATAATGCCTTGCTTTTTAATTAAATTATGCTCAATAGACATCCATAGTGCAGTCAGCAAAAATAATACAGCCAAATTGTAGTTCAGGAAATTAAATTAAATTTAAACAAATGTACCTCCCTAAATTACTGTTACTGACTGTACTTGTGTAATTCTAAAATTAAAAATGTAGTACAAATTAGTCATAAATGTGATTATAAAAGTGAAAAAAATCCTTTAAGGAATACGGCTGTCAAAGTGATACTGTTTTGACAGTACCTGTGGCTGTGCCGCTGCCAGTTCGCCGTTGAACGTCCGGGGGCCCCTCTTGTTACTACATGGGCTGGTCTAGATCTGGCAGGCCTTCTGATTCTGGCTTGTTTCCCACTGAAGTTCCTATTCAATCTGAAAAATGACATGATATGTAATTAGTCAAATATTTCTTAACTGACTTATGTAACTACTTTTTTTTTCTATAATACCAGTCCATGTAACTTTTCATCTATCATGTACATGTCAAGGATGATATTATATCAACCTTAATTATTGTTACCTATAGAATTTTATTATAACTACATTAAATGCAATCCGGTCTTAACTAATATTCCATGACCATCAAACAACAAATGAAAGAATATATACACTATTATATTGTGCCCAAAAAACAAGTTTTGATCCCCTACTAATAAAATTCACTGCACATAAATACAAAGCCATGACTAGTTTACTTGAGACAGTATTGGATTCTTTATTTATTCTATTATTTCAATAGTTAATAAGCCTTACATCCATTAAAACCAAAACACAATAAATAAATGACATGGCCACAATTATTTTATTTCTCATTAGAGGTCAAATGTCAAACATGGCTTGTTCTATTACTAAACATAATTTCAGGTTGTACAACCACCCAAAAAATTGTCCAGTGCTGCATTTATGTAACAAAAATATGTATTATAATTCACCTGGTTACAAAAAATATATAAATATACAGGGTGTTCCACGAGCCACTGAAAACCTTGAACGGGGTAATTTGGTAGATTAAACAGTATAACTTTTACTATGGAGCTAACCCAGAAATCTCAAAAAAAATTGCCATTTTCAGTGGCTCGTGGAACACCCTGTATACTTACATAGTTAACATAGCAGGTAACTAGGTACGCACCTGGTTGGCAGTGTCAGATCGACTACAACACAATATTAGTGTGTGTTTCGTATTTCAGCGGCAATTGCTTGCAGCTCCATGCCTTATGAAGACTTCTGTAGCTTTTATTGTGCCCAATTGTGTCTTCGAGAATCGTTGAAAAGTTAGTATAAGTAATAAAATAACTTCACAAACTTGTTGTAATTTCGTACAGTGCACAATTAAATCACATGTTTTTTACGTATATCTTTTTTTTCTACGGTCCAATTTTCATTTCGTATCCTTGAATTCACTTTTTATGAATGAAATACATATTTACATAATAAAATTGCAAGCGTAACATCAAGTTTGCGATTAGCACCAATGGCGCCATAATGACAGTTGTCAAATAAAAAAAAAAGTAGTGATGTGCTTACATTTTTGACTTTGACCCAAATTTGTCAAGGGGTGGATTTCAAAACTAGGAAAAAAGTTGCGTTTCGGTGTTTAGAAAAAAATGTTTTAGGTTTTATATTTTTATCTTTAAGGCCCTTTGATCAAAATAATCTTATCGAAATCTAAATAGTTTAATTTTAATATAATGTTTTATATGTCAAAACTCATCACCATCTAACAAAAAAATCTGAACCTCCATATTTGTACTGAAAATTATCGCAAATCTAACGTACGATTGCGAATTTTACTTCAGTAATCGTTTTTAAATATTGTTGTTAAACGTTCAAAAAAATATGATAAAAATCCTTCATCGCGTAAGTACTATTTAAAATATTTAAAAGTTTAACACCGAAAATTCATCAACACCGTAAGTGTACTGTCAAAGTTGAGGTAGTTTTGTACTCGTGCGTCTAAATAAACCGGGTGTACCCACGCCCGCCTCCTCAATTCAGGTGAAACAGCGGAACCGAGTACACATTTGTCTATGCGGGCTCAAACAAAAAAAAATCATAAAAATGTGACTGCAATACGTGATTAACACGCTGTGGCGTCATAACCATCTACGAGTGGTTTAGAGTAAGTAATTGAATAATATTTAAACTAATTACTTGGGAATACGTAACCTTAAAGGAACTTACTAGTGAGGCGTTGACGTTGCTTTAAGTATTAGTGTTCTAAAATAATCTAGGATTTTGTGTGAAATCGTCAACACCGGGCGTGTCAATACCGGTACTGAAGCAATGGATGGTTATGATCCTGTATGTATGGAGTTGACAATTTTTGTAAATTGGTCCATAATTTTTGGTTTTTCTTGTAGTAGCAAGTACCATAGAATGTTCAGCGGCAGAGAAAAGTCTGAGAAGGGAAGGAGTCAACAAGACAATAGCGCTATAGATAGGGAAATTGCTCAAGTGTAGATCTATAAAAGCGACACTGGGCGGAATATAAAAAATCCTAAAAGAGGTTTCCCACAGGGTGGACTTGTACTCATTAGTGAAGAAAATAAGGGGGGCCTATATATGCAAGCATACTCCGATGACGGAGTACTATATATTCGTAAGTGGACCGGTACTAAGCACCATAAGGGATATAATGGCCAGTAGTATCCAAAAAGTGCTGGAATGGTGCAGAGAGAGAGAGGCTGGATTTAAATCCATCAAAAACGAAGTTCGTGTTATTCACTAACAAAAGGAAGAAAGAAGAGATGAAGCCCATAAGGGTACATGAACATGACAAGGAGCTGGAGTTGGTAAACGAGCAAAAGTATCTGGGGGTGACTCTGGGTAGCACGCTCATGTAAAAGAACAAACGGCGAAAGCCATAAGAATACTGTATCAATACAAAAGAGCGGTGTGAAGGAAATGGGGGTTAAAGTCGAGGATATTGGAATGGATCTCCAAGGCGATAATACTTCCCGAGTACTATATGGAGCGGTGGTCTGGTGGCACAGAGCACATATTAAGAAATATCAGAGATACCTAGCAAAGGTGCAGAGGCTGGCGTGTCTGATAACCGGGACGTTGAGGACAACCCGACACACGCCTTAGAGGTAATACTAGGTATAAAGGCGCTATATATATAGAAGCGGAAAAGAGGGCCATGGAACAGTGGTACCGAATGAAGGCATACAAGGAATGGAGAGGAAGTTGCGTACACAAGCGACACGAACTAATACAAGATAGGGTACTGTCTAAAATGGAAATGATGGCAACTCACAATGACCTCATAAAGGGGAAGAAGATATTCGATAAGAAATATAAAGTACATATTGGGGAGAGGGAAAACTGGAAGGTAAACGTCGAACATCCGACGTTTATATGCTTCACTGACGGTTCGATAAGAAGCTCCACAGGTCTAGCTGGAGCAGGCATACTTACTAGGCATAGTTATCCCGAAATTGGGGGAAAAGGTATCTGTCCCACTTGGTAGGTATACGAGTGTGTTTCAGGCAGAAGTTTGTGCCATACTACGGTGCGTAAGGCTCATAAACACGGATATGACGGTGGTCATATACACGGATAGTCAGGCAGCAGTGAAGACGCTAAAGAAGCCAGCGACAAAATCTTCTTTGGTACAGGAATGTAAGGAGACAGGAACTTAACTCGCTTGGAAGTTTGGAATAAACTACAAACATTCAAAGGCGCTTTGAAAATACATTGTTGATTTGACTGAAATTTGTTTGATTTAATACCCTTATGAATCTTATGATATAGTAAATCGTCATTACCATACACATAGTATCATCACCATCCATTAAAAATCATAACCATGGCATGGTCGTCATCACCATCTCGTGTAAAATATTTTTGATGCCTATAATTTCGAAATTTACAATAAGTATTTTGGATAAAAAAAACTATTTCAGAATTCCCTCGAAAACGCTCTAGACTGACATGGCGACTTGAATGACGTCACGCCGTGCCAAACAAGCTATACGCTGTATGACTATTGATGCAAATATTTAATTAAAAATTAATTCCACATATTACAAGTACTGTATAGTGCCAGAGTGTAATAGCACAAGTTTAAAAACGCCGGACAAGTTATTTATATATGTTCCAAATGAGCCACAAATGCGGAAGAAGTGGTTAAAGCTTGCGAGGAGAGATGATGCTCAGAATTGTTTATCCACGAAATCAAGAATGTATTTTTGTGAAGACCATTTTGATGTAAGTATTTTGAACAACATGTATAGTACATATATATAATCTAAATGTAACACGCAACGGATATATTTTACTTGACTATATTGTTGATAAAAATGATAAAACAATGACATCAGTACGTTGAGGTTAATGTAAGTTGATTTAGTTTAAATCATATTTAAGTACCAGAATTTGGATTCTATTTAAGATTAGTATACTTATTTATCATACTTCATCTTGTTCTAGTTGCCAAATGACATGCTTAATTATGCTGAATATGACATAATGGGACAAGTATCACAAGTGCGAATGAGACCAGGTTGCACTCCAACAAAATTTGGATGTCAAGCAGACAGAAGGAAAAGGACATGTAGCAGCACAGAACGACCATACATATTGAAAAAACAAAGAATGATGACAATAGCAGAGTGTTTGAATAAACCAGCTGAAACTCATACTCCAAGTTCATCTCTCACAGATACCCCTTGTACAAGTTCAGGTATGTAATCAATGTACAGAGTGCGCTCCGAATCGTTTTTGGTGCAAAGGCTGGCCATAGCGATCCAACGAGGTAATGCCGCAAGCATTATGGGCAGTTTTGCACCGGAGGCGGTGCGGACTTAGGCTAATTACTATTTGTAATTATTTTTAGTTAAGGTTTTTTTTTGAAATGTATTGCTATTTTAATGACATTTGTATTATATTTAAAATAAAATGTACATAAATAAATATTTATAAATAATAAATATTTGGGGGACAATCTTACACAAATTGATCCAGACCCAACCTAACCGGAGGATGTACTATGAGTACAGTCAAGAGCAAAAGTAAGTGATAACCTTGTGCCTTATCACAATGGAATAAGGTCTATAATCGAACAAGAATGATCACTTACTTTTGCTCTTGACTGTACCAGGCAACAATATACATAATTTAGATATTGTACTATGATGACCATTATAGTTTAAGTGACTCTATAAAAAATGCCATATGATTAAATAAATTATATATTTATACTTATACATATATGTATAAATAATTAAATATTGGGGGACACCTTACACAGATCAACCTAGCCCCAAAGAAAAGCTTGTACTATGGGTGCTAGGCATATACATGCATACTTATTTAGATAAATACATACTTATATACATAGAAAACACCCACGACTCAGGAGCAAATATCTGTATTCATCATACAAATAAATGCCGGGATTCGAACCCAGGACTGCGGCTTAGCAGCCAGGGTAACTACGCCAGACCAGTTGTTGATACATGCATGGAAAACATCTGTCTCAGGAACAAATATTCATGCTCATCATCATCACACAATATACATAGTCCTCACAGTATTCATGCCCATAGAGATGACTGTATAAGCCCAGACTTACAGTTAAATAATCTCACAAATAAAATGTGTAGGCCTTGTGACCCAATATGGTGCAACACTGTGTTGAATAAATAAATAAAATATATTTGTACAAATAAATACCAGAATTCAAACCTAGCTTTGTAGGCAAGGTTAATAATCATCTCAAAGCTTTTCTTATACTCACTTATTTTATTTTTGTACCTATTTTACAGATTTTCAAACAATTGAACAAAATCGGCCAGAAGAATGTGAGCAAAAAGAAAATAAATCAGTTCAAGCCTTAATAGCACCTACATTCAGAAGCAAAGCTGTCCAGGCCAATGTTAAAACAAAAGCACAGGCAGTATCACCTTTGAAAGCCTCAACAACATCTAGTTCCACATCTCCAATGAAAGCTGCATTAGTAAAAAAATCATCTGCTCCTGTTTTCAACCTATGCAAAATTGAGGAAGAACGTTCTGACAGTGATGTTTCCTTGTATACTCCATCTTTAGCCAACCCTGGTAGCTCACCACCATTAAGCCTTCAATCATCTTCTGATTGCAGTGAGTTAATTGCACAAGACAGAAAACTGGAAGCTAATGAGATATTGTTGTATACAATAAAAAAAATTGAAAAACGGCCTGTGTACATAGGTGTTCCGAAGACCTGCTACTACTTGATTGACCTATTAAAAGATGACTTGAATATTCCCAAGCATCACTTATTGTTTTGTTTAAATAAAATAAAATTGGATCTTAAATTCAATCATGATTATGGAATAACTCCGTCAAATTTAAGCAAAAAAATATACCACTAATAGCCAGTTTCATGCGTTCCTTTATTATGGAGCTAGATAGTAATATTATTAAACGCACCTTACCTATGGCATTCAGACACAAATATTATAATGTGAGTTGCATAATAGACTGCCTTGAAATTGAGGTGCAAAAGCCGTCTAAGGCAGTAGCTCAAACTTCGACATGGTCTGAGTATAAAAAAGCCTTTGAGGATTTAGTATGGGGAGACGGTATCGCTATAACTTTCCTAACAAAACATTCTGCCAATTTCCGAGGGGGACGAGGTAGCACACATGTAAACGATCTAACTACAAATGCATTTTTTCTTCTCGTTACTACTCACGCACACTTAAACAATACCACAACACTAAGTTAAATTATCACACTAATACAGTAAAATTTCTATGCGGACACAATTTCAAACTATCGACGTAGGTGTAATCGAACCGATTAATATGGCTTTCAAGTGTCTGAAGATTATCGTATCGATATATTTTTCTAAACGTCATAGATTGACGTGCACCTTGGTACTATATATTGTTGTTTTGAGTATTTAAATAAAAGTAAACAGACAATTAGTAACAGTTATTAATGAATCAACCAATTTTAATACAAAACCGCCTGAATGTCTTGCCATTAACCTACTTCAATTGATTATGTTTTCGTTTATCGCGATCTTTGACTACGAAGGCTGTAACTGTAAGGAAAGTCTCGGTCTGTCACGTGCATTTCGAAATCCGTAAATCAATTATAATATTTAATAAATAATATTAATTAGCGGTTGTGAAAGAAAACAATGTATGTACGTACGAGTGTACATACGAGTATTATTTATTTTGTTGTAGTAAGAAAGTTTTAGTTAGCTGGGGTAAAACTCACTGAGGCTTAATTGTGAATACTCGTAAGGATACAATTTGAATACAAGTGCGTAGGTACAAGGTGCGTAGGTGCGTATACATACAAGTTTTTGCAATAAGGCCGGTGATATTGATATTCCTTAGTGATATTTTAGTAAGTACCTAAATACAATTTATAATATAGGTCCAACTAGCGTTAAGTAGCACTCGTAAAAATGAAGTTATTGAATTCGATAAGACTGTGTTTTTATTTACTTACTGTGAGAACACTAATATACGTAAACACAAGTGTCCGTACCTCGACTATACCTACTCTCGACATTGTGTCATAAAGAGTAACGTTCACATCACTATGTATTTTCGCGCGTAAAACGTATTCCAAATAAGCGCAATAAATATTCAACCTTATTGGCTTACATATAAGCTTAACATTAGACCAAGGCAGAGTCTTCTGTCTTACTTGATTCACTAAGTCTGATATTTCCTACAAAATTTAAAGATGGGTAGACCTTATTAACCTTAAATACGAGAATACAATAAATGTCAAACTTTCTCCATCAGTCAAAAATGATAATACGAATTGTGTGCGATATTTTTGGAACCGATTATGCTATCGATTCGCTAGTACTTGATTTTCTTGAACAATTTTATGTAATAAAATGTTGTAATACAAACAAATAAAGGCAAGATATGAAACGGTATCGCATATTTTGTATACATGATGTATTTGAACGAGTTTTGAATCCATACATAGCACATACAGGCATTTTGACGGAGCTTGTTACGGGTACATAACGATTACAAGACTGCGAAGAATCGATTAATGAAATAGTTTTTATGAACAGGTTTGGTCAATGTACAAATTCTTGGCCAAAGTCTTTGGCAGAGGGGAAACGATATGAAGCCGACTCCATTACTAAATCCTCAAAGAAAAAAGCAAATACAATTAACTATTTAATATCCTGCACGCCCAATGGCTTAGTTAACTATATATCACCTGGCTATGCAGGAAGAACAACTGACACATGTGTGGTTGAATCATGTGACTTTGTCAAAACTTTAAAAAGTGGTATGATTGTTATGGCAGACAGAGGGTTTAAGCATGTCGAGCAATATCATAGAAATTCAAACATCAGATTAGTAAGGCCTCCAAGCGTTGAAACAGGAAAGAAAATGAGCAAATGTCAAGCTAAACTGACCAAACAAGTTGCTAGTCTGAGAATACATATAGAAAGGGTTATTCGGCGCTTACGTGAATTTTATATGCTTAAACCGCATGCATGTATTAATTTCAATTTTGTAAAAATACTTGATGACATAATAATCATAGCATGTGGTTTAATTAATTTGCAAAATTGATTAATAAAATAAAACATTGGTAGCCTAGTGGTTTAGTTGGCCCGTACCACTGAGTTTCTAGGCACTTATGTATGGAATGTCATTTGATACTTACCGATAGCTTTTCGCTAAAGGAAAACATCCTGAGGCAACCTGCATACATCTGCAAAGAAATCCAAGGGTGTATGTGAAGTCTCCAACCAGCACCGGGCCAGCATGGAGACTATAGCAGACCAAAAGCCTCTGGTTTATAAGAGAAGGCCTTTACCCAGCAGTGGGATGTAATAAGCTGATGGTGGAAATAAAACTAATATAAAACTTTAAACTTGTTTTATTACTGTAATTAAAAACCATTTAATCACAAGAAAATAATAAATCGACAAATCTAAATCCCCAACATTGTCATACATACATAAGAAGCAATCCAACTTCCATTACCTATCTTACAAAAGCTACATATTAGTTATTACCGCAGCTGATCATTACAGTAACTAAAACAAGTACTCTGACTCTACACTCTGATATAACAATGGATATTATATTAGTGTTCCAAAAGTTCATTCATTTATTATTGATTAAATTTTCAACATATTCAAGATTCAATGATATATTTATTATATTTACATTTTTATTTTTACTGTAATCTGGGTCAGCTACACAGAAATAGCAGTTCTTCTTTTGTGACAAATACATTTGAAGCTGAATTTGAGCATAAAACTTTTCTTTGGCCTCTCCATTATGTAAATAATTTTTAAAGGTCTTTGCACTTACAGGACATTTAATTTCAATGATCCCATCTTCAAATATTCCATCCGGGGACCCAGCAATCCATGGATATTTGGAGTTTAAAAATAGGCCACACTTACTATTTTTTTTTCTATTTTATCTCCACTGTTTTCCTTACATCATCTTCTAGAGCACAACCACGTTTCATGGATGGAGTATCTGGAATTTTGCCACCTAGTATGAGGCATGTCAGTGTGCCATCACTTGTTTTACATCAGCTTACTTCAAATGCTCTAGAGGCAGTTATTCAACCATATCTTTGTTCAAACCAGAGATTGCACCCATATTGTTCCCTTGTTTCTTCTTCTACCTTTATTATAACAGATTCTGGTAAACATACTTTTTCAAAAACTCTTCAACACACTTTTCTTTTAAGTTATATACAAGTTGATGCATTGAGATGGCCTGTGTTTCACTTGGACAATAAGTTGGTTGGTATTTTATAAGTTCACAGTCTTCAATTTTTCTCTTTTTTGCCTCTTCCATAAACTTATTAAATACAGATGGATTAGCAGGTAACACGGGATTGCCCATGGACAGTTCTTTAGCTGTTATATTTTTTAAACTACTTCCAACTCTGGATAGCTTGGATTTTCTCCAGTAGCAATCGACCGCAGTACATGACGGTTCCTCGCTGCGGCGATGCACCCACATGAGGAACGCAATCGCGTGTTTGCAGCCTCCCTGTGACGCTACACAGTCATGACATTGAATAGATATAATAACCTCTTCGTCTTCGTCAACAACTAGCGTGCATCCGTATAATTTCGCATGCACTTTATGTTCTGGACACATTTTACACTTCACGATACAAAGTTTACTGTCTCGCTTCAGCTGCACATAGCTAACGGCGTCGCCTCCATATGAATCTCGAGAAGATCTGAAATAAAGTTTATTTTGTTTAGCAATTATCGTGTGCTTCACCTCTATACAAGACAATAAGTAATCTACTTAACTGAAATACTGCTAAGGTTATAGCACTTAATTATGTACACTTACTTCGAAGATTTAACATTGCGGAATTCCGAGGAGCAGAAGTCGCTGTTTGAAGTGTTTGACGCGAAAAATCTACCAATCATAACAGCATCAATTCTTGGTAAATTGTTACTATTCGCTTTGGTAAATCCTGGTTCCATGGCGGCGTATCCTTGCTGGTAGCTAAATATGCCTGCTGAAAGCTAAATAACTAGAAACAAACCATTGAATTAATTTGTATCAAAATGACTATGACAAATCTATGGAAACTTAACCTCAACTCAACGTTTTGCACGACGTGACGTCACTCGTTTCTGATTGGTGTTTACCGTCACGTGACCTAATGCCTATTTTTTCTTAATTTATATTATGAAAATAATGATAATCTTTAATTATTTTGATAAATTATATTATTTTTTGTTATCTTTATACCATAATTTGTAAGTAGAAACTGTAACTCATTCGATTTATTGTTAGTGGAAACAAGCCTGTAATTATGAAGAAAAAATAAGTAATGAGACATAAAATATGAATTTATTTAATAATTTGTGGTCTTGGTGGGTTTTTGGTGTAATTTCATTTTGGTAAAGTAAAATATTCCAAAAAAATTAGTAAGCTGTCATGAAATGGAACACAACTTTTTGAATTTGCTGCCTTTTTCTACTGAGAGAGATTGCTGGACATAGTATAATCTAATCATTCAACAATTTAAAATTTCCTCTTTACGTAAGTACCTATTCGATTATAAAAACAGGATAAACTAAGCACCCGAACTATAAAAAAAAAAACAATTTTACAATCTGGCAGCCCTACGATAGAAATGCTTTGATGTTTTCAAAGGTAAATAATCTGGCAGCACTGGCAGTGACAGATACGACCATCGTATACAAATCACGTCGCTTATCAATAGTCAAAATCTGGTAAAATTTGACAACAACCATAGTATAGAAGTCAAAATGCACGATAAAATGCCGTTTGTCAAGTTAACAGCACGACCATCATAAGCCCCCGTCAGGTTTTTCATAGAAAATACTACAAACACGATTACTTCAAATAGATTTTTAAACATAATGACAGGGTAGGCGGAATATTTTAATCATAAGCTTGTATTGGAATTTTGGTTCCGATATTTTCATCCAGTTAAAGAAATACTTTGTCGTCAAATAATTTAATAGGTATAAAATTTGCAAGTCATGACAAAAAAGCTCCTTGAACCATTTAGTTGGAATGTATTTAAAAAAATATTAAAATCAGGACCATAAAATAATCTGATGTTAAAATCGATTTGATCAATCACAATTATGTATACGTACTGTAAATAAAATCGTTTGAAATCAGCATGCTTGAAAATTTTCACAACGCCCGCTACTTTTGCTCTTGAGCGTAGACTTGCACATGACACGTACACACGGTTGTACAATGTACAGATACAGTATTAATGCAGCTAAGTAGGATGTACTTGCTCTATACTCGTGCAAATGCCTAAGCTTTTGACGCAACTGTGTGGGAACCTGAATATGAGATTGAATCGTTAAAGTGCTATTTTAAACGTTTTTATACGATTTATTATTCTTGTCGAACGGTGACGAATCGAAGTTGGAGACAGGAACATGAAACCGAAACAATGTAACTCTATCAAGTTTGAGCTCGTTAGACTTGATGTAATTTTTGACTGACATTTGTTTATTGAAAATATTAATTTATACGCTTTAGATATTTGTCTGTATTTATGTGTAACTCGGTATGAAACGTTGATAGCCCAGCTGCATTATCATGCTGTAAGAAATTTCAATATCTGATAGCTTTGGAAATTATGTATCATTCGATATTTCGTACCAGCCAATCGCTGAAGAAAGTCGTCGTGAAAAATCCAAAGTGCGCTAGCTACATATATGTAAGCGTATATTAGGGGATTCAAACTGGTTCGTTTGCCTTATTTATCCGCATTGCTCGTGTTCTCGTCATTTTGTGATTATGATTAGGCGGATATCCGTGAGGACTGTATCTGTACAAACGGACCCTCTTATAATACCAAAGATATTTTCCGGGACGTGAATGCTAATTACATGGTTTAGGATGAAAACGTATCAGAAATTGCTTCCATAATTATAAGTTCGTAAACGCATTTCAAAACTTCGATTAAGTAGAGCAAAACTTTTACAAATTCATACAATTGTATGTTTAAAGTAATGAAATCCTTTCCATTGTGCACAAAATAAAGAACTTGTCTCTGGCGTAGTGATCCGCGAAATGGACCGGACGTCCGGCGGAACAGTGTCGTTAAGCTGCCCGATGCACCCTTGGAAAAGTGAGACCTGGAACGCAGTTTCACTTTTTTGACAAGCCTCATCGATGCTGTCATTCATTAGACAGGGTAGTAGTATTTTTAGCATCCAATAAGAGATATATTTCTAATACTGTATACACGGTGGAATTTAATCGGTGAACAGGAACCCATTTTTCTAATTCAGTAATCGATGGCGGTCACGTTTATGTAGTACTTAAGTGGAACCAAGTTTTTTTTTTAGCATAACAAATTTTTATGTTGAAATTAAACTTTAATTAAAATGTATTGTCACCCTACTAATGGTTTAGTCTGAAAAGTTTAATACCTCTTTTCAAACTATCAGCCATGCATCGCTCTTATTTTACATAGGAATAGAGTCTGTAACGTATCGACATCAAGTGAAGATAATTCTTGCTTTCATTCTTTTTGTCGGCGTTCGATTTAAAATATCATGACGTCGCCGCGTACCACGTGACCTACAATTGTACGTCAGTGTTTTCATTCAGGATACTATGGCATTGAACAGAGCGGGTAGAATTTCAACCAATCAGATTCGAGCTAGTTTATTGTTAGCCAATGGGAAAAGATGTTCAGTATGAGGTGATTCAAAGACGTCGAATGAACGAACAATTGAGGGATTGAGAATGAGAGTTGAGAGAATCTGACTTAAGGGAGTGTAAGAGGTATTCGTGGCTTTTTCGTCGGCAGAGCGTCGAGTCGTAAGGAAGTCAGTGAGTTTAGTTCGTAAGGCATATGGTGTTTAGAATTGTTCACAGATATGGCAGGCAGGCTTTACGGCAGCGGAGGCATAGGGCGAGTAACACCATTCCTGGGCGTGATTCGAAGATAGAAATGCGGTACTACCCGGCATTTGGGCGCACAAAGGATGCACCACATGGATATGGTACGTCGCCTCTGGCATTCTTTATATTTATAGGAATTGCTTTGTGATTTGTAGAATAATAGGTGCATCGAAAATCATACGGGATTCCAGCGATATGTTAGAAAGTGGGTAGATTCAGATTCGGTTGAAAATGAAATGGATACGTTGTTCTGTGGAGATGAACGTGCCCGAATATCTAGTTTCTATTATGTGTGTTCAATTGTGTTTTAAATCGTGTTTATTCATAGTTTAAATATTGAATAGTTATTATTCCGATATACTTTCGACAATGCTTTATAGAATTACTAAGTGGTAACGAATCGTACTGGTCGATTAGTAATGACTATAAGTTTACGGCAAACCGACTTGTGGGCGAACGTAAGTTATCTAATATTCAATTAATACGGATTGAATTAGTTTTAGCTTGTAGTTGGGGTCCAGCTTGTGTGAGGGTATCTGGATACAGGGCCCGTGTCTGGATGGTTTTCATGCAAGTTGAATCTTAAATTGCAATCTATGACAGGAACATAATAATAAATCATTGCTTGTGGTCGTTGTGTGTACGGTTGATTTAACTAATTTGCTTTTATAATGTTCATCGTAACAACAATACGAACATAATCGAGTAACATTTTAATAATGTAACATGGCTATCTAAATATTTCTGTATCAATTATTCGGTTGCCATATTCTTTAGTCGACAGTAGTAAACCAGTGGAACGCGCAGCATTATGATTCATGTAGGTTGTATAGATACGCCACGTGTTAACACGTTCAATGCGGTAGGGGGTCTTCGACCTCCTACAAAATATGGTTAATTACGATTTAAGCTAATTGCTGCAGCGGAGGTGTGAAAATATGATACTTACCAAGTTAATAATTTAATAAACTGTTTTATAACTGCGTTTTACAAATACTTGGATTCGTTAATAATTGTTTATTAGATAAAGCTTATTATAGTTTATTAGTTTCAAACTAAAATTAAATAAAACTATTTAATTTTTGTTTGAATTCAGTTCACTCTACTTAGTTATAACACCATAAACATTAACATTATCCTTGAGTTATGGCATTATTTTAGTAGACTGTTATACCTAACGCGTTCACTGCGGTTGTGGGGTCTGTCGACCCCTTACAAAGTATGGTTAGTTACGTATGAGCCTAGCTAATTGCCGCAGAGAAGGTGTTAAGATAATTATTTTCCGTATTAAATGACAGCCCCATTATATTATAGTGTACAAATGTTGGTAGGTAATTAAATAAAATATTTCTCATTTCCGGTCCATGTCCGTCGGCGAGAGGCATAATTATATCATCCACGGGATCAAGGGTGTGGAGATATCTGCAATTACATCAGCATCAAATACTCCATCGGTCGCAAGTGACGCTCAAAGGCGTCTGCCATTTCGTCTTGACTGGACTCCGTTGAACTGGTGTGTTGCTTCTGGTTTATTTAATAGTTAGGATTATCTACCCTTCAAATTAATTAATTGTGTGCCATATTGAAAAATATTTCTAAACTTAAATATATTATGTTAATGTTGTGTAGAGCGGGCTAGGATCTGGTTAATTGAATCCCACAATTTAATGAGTTAATTGATTTTTATTTAGAGTTATAATTTATTATTCATCGATTAAACAGAACATTTCATGGAGAATAATTGCTTGATTAGTTTTGGTATTTCAATCACTCTTTTAGTATTTTTCTATTATTCCGTTCAATCATAATCTGTGATGACTCCGTCGAATTGGTGTGTTGCTTCTGGTTTATTTAATAGATAGAATTATCTACCCTTCAACTTAATTGTGTGCCATATTGAAAAATATTTCTAAACTTAATATATTATATTAATGCTGTGGAGAGCGGGCTAGGATCTGGTTTAATTGAATCCCACTATTTAATGAGTTAATTGATTTTTTATTTAGATTTATAATTTATTATTCATCGATCAAACAGAAAATTTCATGAACAATAATTGCTTGATTAGTCTTGGTATTTGAATTACTCTTTTAGTATTTTTCTATTCTTTCGTGCAATCATAATCTGTGATGACTCCATTGAACTGGTGTGTTGCTTCTGGTTTATTTAATAGATAGGATTATCTACCCTTCAAATTATTTAATTCTGTGCCACATTGAAAATTATTTCTAAATTTAAATATATTTTATTAATGTTGTAGAGAGCGAGCTAGGATCTGGTTTAATTGAATCCCACTATTTAATGGTCTATATGATTCTTTATTTAGAGTTATAATTTATTATTCATCGATTAAACAGAACATTAATGGGCAATAATTGCTTGATTTGATTTTGGTATTTGAATTGCTCTTTGAGTATTTTCCTATTATTCCGTTCAATTATAATCCGTGGTCAAAATTATTAACTTCTTATTAATACCTGTTATAAACATGATATTTTCTACTTTCCGGTGTTTCGTGCGTACGAGAGAGAGGGCGCCATGTACAGACGGCATCACGACACCGCTACACACGCGCTTCGTGTTGGGTCGACACTGCTCAGCTACTCTATACATTACGGCGCCATATACAGCTACTGCATCTTTGCGCTACTGCTCACGTGAGCTCTACGTGTTGCATCGCCACAGTTATACCTACATTATAATCGTCCGTTTAAGCGCATATCGGTTTCATTTAGAATTAAGGGTATTTTAGATTTAACATCTACCTACGACATAACTACGATATTCTAATATAATACATAATTATTGCTGGTTACATCGTCTTGATTGGCAATGCACTGCTATTCAATATCTTTATGCTCAATGTGATAAATAATGGCTGTGAGCAGTTCCTCCAATTACTTGACTTATTTGGATGCGACTCTTTGTTAATGAATCGCGCAGTAATTCAAGTAATTAATTATAAATCGTTGGTCCATCAATAGTATATTAGAAACTATGAATGCGTGATTCATTACGATGATTACAAACGGTATAACGTAACGTGTGCGTTATGAAGTTGAGACTCTTATGAAGTGATCCAGATTTAATATTGGCAACAAATTGATTGTGGTTCAAGAAACTTATTCTGAAAAGTTTAAGTCTATATTACCCTACTGTCAATTAAAACTATCTACATCAGATAACGGTACACATAAATTCACAGAAATTATTAAAATGCTAAATTGATTATTCTGCATTGGAATTGACCGCATTTAACACTAACGTTGTAGTTAATAGGATCCGCAATACATTCCTTTGATAATGTGATGCAGTACAGTTACTGTTGATTGTTGAAGGTATGGTCGGGGCGGTTTATAGTGTGTTCTTATGAGTCATCTAGTTTGTTAGGCGACCACGAGTTTCATGGTAGAACTGCGGTCTTTATTTGAGGTTCGCGCGAGATCCTTGAAAAGGGTGATTCGCACAACTTTAACTCGCGAAGTAGAATGCTTGCCCGGATCTATTCGGACAAGACATCTAATTAGCATCCGATCAGAAATCTGTATCTTTGTTTGCTAACATTTGTAGTTAAAGACCCCAATTATATATTTATAACCAAACTTTTATACCATATGGGCGAGACTATAAAGTGCGAAGCTTAACGATCTTACAGACTATTGACTAGGTTGTCTCATGCCTTCGGGCTGGGCTTGCTACCATGGAGCTTGAATAATACTGAGCATTGATGTGCAATTCTCAGTAGTATGGTCATACTTGGTCCGTTCTTGCGTAATACGGTTCCTGAATAGAAAGTCGTCGATGGGGTCGGGCATTACATTCCTTTGATAATGTGATTCAGGCTACTGATGATTGTTGAAGGTGTGATTATGCCCGGTTTATGGGGGTATTCTTACATGTCATCTAATTTGATAGGAGACTACGAGTTTCATGGTAGGACTGCGGTCTTTATTCGAGGTTTGTGCGAGATCCTTGAAAAGGGTGATTCGCACATTCTACACCGCGAAGTAGAATGCTTGCCCGGATCTATTCGGACAAGACATCTAATTAGCATCCGATCAGAAATCTGTACCTTTGTTTGCTAACATTTGTAGTTAAAGACCCCAATTATATATTTACAACCAAATTTTTATACTATATGGGCGAGATTGCAAGTGCGAAGCTTAACAATATTACAGACTATTGACTAAGTTGTCTCATGCCTTCGGGCTGGGCTTGCTACCATGGAGCTTGAATAATACTGTGCATTGATGTGCAATTCACAGTACTGTGGTCGAATGGGGTTCTGTTATAGGTAATGCGGATTCTGAATAAGACAGCTTGTCTCATAACATTATGGGAATCTTTAAGTCATACGACATACATACTAGAATATTATATCACGTTAATTATAATTGTAAAACATACTACCTACAAATATATTATATATATACATATGAACATCTTGAGAGGGATATTGTCACATTCTTATTCTTAGTCTCGGAATTTGTATCTTCGGATCTATTCCTAGCGTTTGGATATTCTTGGTATACTGACATACCTGAGGGTTTTGCATCGGCTTGCAGCTCTAAATACCCAATATGGTTTATATAGAATCGGTCCACGCTGAGGCTCTCGTCCAGACATTGCCCTTGATATGTATGGGTTTATTAACACTGTATAAAACATAATCGTCATCTATTTAATAAGTTAGTTTTAAGCGGTTTAGTAGTATACATATTCAAATGTGATATCACGTTAATTATAATTGTAAAACATACTACCTACAAATATATTATATACATACATATGAACATCTTGAGAGGGATATTGTCACATTCTTATTCTTAGTCTCGGAATTTGTATCTTCGGATCTATTCCTAGCGTTTGGATATTCTTAGTGTACTGACATACCTGAGGGTTTTGCATCGGTTTGCAGCTCTAAATACCCGATATGGTTTATATAGAATCTGTCCACGCTGAGGCTATCGTTCAGACATTGCCCTTAATATGTAAGTGTTTATAATAACGGCTTAGTATTAAGATTGTGTAGAATATTCAAATGGCTTGGATAATATTGTGGTTGTTGGAATATATTTCGGACATGGACTTTGTAACATTTCTCATACCTCAGAGGATTTGGGTTATTACTTATCATAATGTTGTCCAATTTACCACTAGATGATCATGCTATTATCAATAATTTATTATATTAATTTTTATTTTTTCGTGTGTGTGCAGGTTAACCTTTGGCGTCAGGTTTTTGTACCGTCATGTTTTCCTGACTTAGGTATTTGGCCCTAGCAATCATGACGGTGTATCTCATGAAGTCCTAACCAGACCAAATGAGATACAGAGCTTGTAGAGTCCTTAGATTTAATTGTAAAACTAATAAGAAATTTTAATTTAATAAATATTTTCTTTTTCCTCTCTATACCTTGTTTATTTTATACTTTTCCCTAAACTTTAGATTTCCCTATTACACAGCTTTATTGGAGCTTCATAGTTTTCACATTTTCCGTAATGAAGCTTATAGCCCATGTAGGATGTTACAAGTCTATCGCAAAAATTAAAGCATGTGAGTGGTTATTGCTCATTTATGTTTTAAGTTTCTATGGCTGATAGTTTGAAAAGAGGTATTAAACTTTTCAGACTAAACCATTAGTAGGGTGACAATAAATTTTAATTTTAACATAAAAAAAAATTATGCTAAAAAAAACTTGGTTCCACTTAAGTACTACATAAACGTGACCGCCATCGATTACTGAATTAGAAAAACCGGCCAAGTGCGAGTCGGACTCGCGCGCGAAGGGTTCCGTACCATTATCAATTTATTGTTAAAAAAATACAGTTAAATCAACCTACCTCAAAAACTATAAGAGATAATTTAATCAAACTAAAAATCGTTGATAGAGTTTATTAATGTGCATAACATACATTTTTTTTAGAATTTTATATTGCGTAGTTTAAGAAATAGAGGGGGGGGGACACATTTTTCAGACTTTGAAAGCTGATATCTCGAAAACGATTTGCTTAAATAAAAATGAGATTTATAAACCTTCATATCATTTTCAAAGACCTTTCTATTAATACCCCACACGCTTATATACAGCTAAAAAAATTTTTCTATCCCTCAGTTACATGTATGGAGGGCCCCCACCACAATGGTTTTTTTTATAATTTAGTATCATAATCCTGTAGCCGTTCATACAACACATATCCTTACCAAATTTCGTTACTGTAGCATTTATAGTTTCCGAGTAAATCCGCTGTGACAGACGGACAGACGGACAGACGGACAGACGGACATGACGAATCTATAAGGGTTCCGTTTTTGCCATTTTGGCTACGGAACCCTAAAAAATGGGTTCCTGTTCACCGATTAAATTCCACCGTGTATAAATAAGTCCTAACTATACTGTAAATACTAAGATAACTCTGTTAATTAATGATGCAGTTTTTTACAAATATGATATACTCTAACAGAATAATATTAGCATTCTACTGTACACTATACTAGAATATAGCTATCAATAATGTGGATGAATATAATATACGGACGAAACCAACATTGGACATTGGTGTTCACATAAATCGATTATTTTTACAAGGGTAAGACATATCAAACCAATGAGTACATATACATAAAATAAACTCTTAATATGTACATAAGTAGACAGGTACATAAGATATGTTTACCTTACTTGTATTTATAAACACCTGTCCTATGTAATGTATATGTTCTTATTAATCTCAAAGCATGTAATTCTTACGAGTATATTTTTTAACCAATAGAATAAACCAAATTGTGTGTAAAAATAAAACTGATGTTTAAATTCTCGTTCGCGCACACTAATTATTAATCCGCAAGAAAGAGCAATAGCTACGATCCAGATTTATTAGCTTTAGCGACGCCTGTTGAATCAGAAATCACCACGGAGTTTTCTTTCCGTATTATAGAATAATATATCTTACTTCGAGTATAACCCTTACAGATTCGCCAAAAACTGCTGGGTCGATTATCTTCGATATAATGTTTTTTTTTCTATTTTTTGGAACCATGCATCACACAATTATTATTTTTTTATTTTGGACTGGTTATATCCGAAAATATTGACTTTAGAACAACACTTTCTTTTGGGACCCTTATGTTTTTTGAAAGATCTATTCATCGACTCCATACTATAATAGGATTACAGCAAAATAAAAAAAACATCTCCACTTTAGGTACTACTAGGGGAAGAACCTGAACCATAATTGACTAACAGGAGACCTCATATTTAAACAACAAACGGGACTCAATCGCATACACTTACGTTTAATTTTATCCTGACCTTGGGGATAGTCTGAAACGTCAAAATATGAATAGTAATCGTGAAAGTGTAAATCAATAATGGAATACCTACTTTAAAAGAAAACTACGTATTTGATTATCTACGGAACCTACACTGAGAATGCCCGACATGCTCTTAGCCGGTTTTTATTACTCCTCATATTAAGAGTAGATAAGTATATTGCCAAATATTTGCAACAAGTTTGTAAATCCAATCAAATCAGAATACACGTTAGTGCATAATGTAAGAACGTTGGCACTCTTGCAGGCCTAGGGTTGTCACTCGGTTGTGTTAATACAGGGTGTTTGTTATGTCGTTAGCCAAATTTGGATATGTCATTCGCGATCACCAGTACACAACATTTTTGAAAAAAAAAGTGACACTTTTTTTTAGTTTTTTTTTTAGCTTTTTATCCGGCAAAAACATAATTTGTGGTTACTAGGCAAGTTTGTTTCAATCCGTGCGATTCGATGGCCGACAAAATGGTAGCAGGTTTGAGTAGTCAAGTCTCAGCCAATCAGGAGTTCATCACAAGCACCGATCAGCCGATGTCACTCACCCCACCATCGGCACTAAACGATGAATAAAATGTCCTAACTACATGCACACACGATTTTTATTTGATTAAAACTGCCCAAGCGCATACCTACCTGTACCTGCTCGTCGTCATCAACAATTCAATTTGCTTAGAGAGTGCATTAGAATCGATATCTGAGGTAAACCAGTACGCGTTTGTATGACGGAACATTTAAGTTACTCCGTTCTTGAGGTCAAATTATGCTGGCTCGGCTGATCGCAAGATGCCATGTGCCATTTGTAAAGCACTCTGTAAACAAAGAAGGAGTGCGCTTGCGTGAACGCACTCGAGTCAAACTACCCTCAGATCGGCGCGCAACTCAAAATACCCTCATTATTAGTACTATATGCGATAGACTGATAATGCTGTCTCGTGAGATTTACCTGCAAGTTAAGCTCCACCTCCATTCCCCACCACGCGTAGGAAACTTGTTACGTACGTTATAACGCATTGAATTAGTTACCTTATGCGGGTTAATTAAAGTTGCAAACTCAAACACCCTTTCCAATCTGATTTGGCAGTTATGAGATGGTGGGTCAGTACGCAAAGTAAGCAAGTGATCATAGTGACCAAACATTCGTTAGATAATGGGATTTAAAAAAAAATCTATAACAAAAAGGATAATGAAAAATGGATTATTTTTGTTTTACCGAATATTTTTTTACGCCTTTACCCAACACATATTGCAATATGGCTAATGATATAAAAAACACCCTGTATAATCTTATTATTTCAAAATCTGATTATGTGTTACTATTGACTTCTTTGGGATTCAAGAGCTATTAGGGAATATACCCATACTACGTGACCTGTTTAGGGGGGGGGGGGGAGAGGATCCGTCAAAGTACCGCTATTGGTCACCAGGGGGAGGGGGGGTCTGGTATCTTGTCACGTGACTAGTATATCTCGAGATTATTTTGTAATAATGTAATTAAAATTTAAAGCGGATTTACACGCCACCGTTTTTTCCCATCACTAAAACTGCATTCACCACGTCACTATTTCTGAGAATGCAAAACGGCTGACCAAAGACCAAAAAATACTACGTGAAACCAGGGGGGGGGGGTCTTGGCTTATACTACGCTTGGTCACTAAGGGGACTACATACGTAGTACGGGTATGTTCCCTTACGTCCTGGATTTCTAATAGGCGTGCGCTAATAGGGATATGGAAGTACTCCGTACTAATACCGTAGCCACCGTGTTATCGATGTGATGTAAATTGATAATTAACATAAAAAATGTCCTTGTCAAAACGTAGTTGAGTACGCAAATATAACTTCAGTGTGGATAGGAATTACTTCTTTATAAAAAAATATAATTATAGACAAAAAAAGGTAAAAATTTATTTCATCATCATCATCATCATCATCAGCCAATTGACGTCCACTGCTGGACATAGGCCTCCCCCAGAGAGTTCCAAAAAGATCGGTCGTGAGCTGTCCGCATCCATTGGACACCCGCAACCTTTACCAGGTCGTCGCTCCATCTTGTGGGGGGCCTTCCCACTCTGCGCTGGAAATTTATTTATTACCGCTTTATTCTTTCATATTCAATACTTTTGTAATTCATTCTTAATGTTGTGTCGCCTATGTGCATTAGAAAAGTGAAATAACTTTTGTAAACGGTCCGGTGGTTTAAATGCAAATTAATAATTGATAATGTATTGGAATAATACATGAAATTATAAAAGCGAGCGGAACGGAATCTAAAGACAAAATATCAAATAACTTAATGAAATATGTGTATCTTTACCTGAGTTTCGTGTAACATAAAGAATTTACATACATGTAATTATACAAAAGGACTGTAAAATTAAACAGTTACATAATGCTTAGTAATATAAATATATTATACACACAAGTGTGAAAAACATGAAATTCGAAACGAGTGGCGATGTTTTAAAACACGACCAAAGGGAGAGTATTAAATCAACACGAGTTACGAATTTCCTTTTTGCATATGTCTTGTACGACGTTTTTCAGTACAGATGGCCCTGCGAAGTTTTGGACCTGACGTAAAATAAGCCACTTCTCGCACTAGCGCCTAAAAAAGGCACCATCTGTACTAAAACAAATGTTATATTAACCCAAACGTATGTTATTAATGTGATTTCATCGCTTCGTGATTTGAAATCCTTATGAAACTCTCTGATTTAACTGTAATGTAAGCAGAAAAATATAAGCACTCATTACATAAGAATAGAAAGCACTTGCATAGCGATATTTAATAATCACTCTTTTAAAACGTTTTATAGATTGACCTGCTAAGCACTGTGTTGTATTGTTTTAAACCAACACATGGGAAACTATCGGCAACCCTGTCACTTCAGCGGAGCGAAAAAGAAGATTCAATCGGATGTTGCATTTTCAATGTTATCGCTCGATAAACAAGCTGTTCCCCGGGCAGCTCTGGTACTTTTAAACGATTTTGCTTATATTAAAACAACGACGAATGTTCAGTAACATCATCATCATCATCATATCAGCCCAAAGACGTCTACTGCTGGACGTATACCTCCCCCAAAGATTGCCACAATGGCCAGTCCTGCGACGCCCGCATCCTCCGGACTCATAATTATGACTTTCACCAGGTCTACTCTACCAGTCTACTTTGTGGGAAGCGCGTTACCCGTACGTAGCCGCTACTTGAGAGCCTTTCCGCCCCAATGACCATCGATTCTACTTGCAACAAATTAAACGAACAAAGTATTTGAACAATATTATACACAAAATTATACTCGCATTAAAAAAACTTTGATACTATTTGACAGGGATTAAAATAACGCACGTGATCGTAAATACAACCGCTTTCAATCTACCTATCTTTTGTTTTATTCACACCCGGGTCTGTAATGCTACTAAATGTCTTAATGGTACTGGTAAAGTTTCATCAACAGGATAATAAACAATTTCATAAATATTAACTTCCTATGAGCGATTACTCTTTCTTCTTCTTTATATTTCGGTTATTTTATCCGTAAATACAACAGGGCGTAAAAATTACATTTATCAATTTATTTCATATTATAAACATCCGGATAAGTGTTAAATATATTTGACTTTTAATTTAAGAAATGTTAATTGGTTAAAATACTTTTTTACCCGTGCCGACACGCGAATTTACTTGAACATTTTACCGGTCGTTTTTTAAAGTGAGAATTTATGCCTCCGTAAATTTAATCCTCGAACAAGCCGGCTAAACGAGCTCTAAGTTTCTTAATTATTGCCTTCCTAAATTATTTGGCTGGTATTAATTACGACTTTTGACCTGAGCACTCGTTAGTCGGGTGCTCATTAGTGTAATTTTTTATCAGCGTTAAGTATAAGGAGAGAACGTATTTTACATTTAATCCCCACAAAGGGGAGGAAAGAGGCAGCCAATAACAATCGCCTGATAAAAAATGTCTAAAATTTTTCATTGCAAATATTTTATAATTTTACTTCTGCTTTTTTACTCGTATTTCTAACATTTTTGGCGCATATGAACATGAGCTTCGATTGGCAGTTTTTATCGTTTATTTTTTTTTTAAAGAAAAAGTTCATTTTAGGATCTATAATAAATTAGGAACAATACGTTCAAAGTAATAGAACTTAGGTACATAAATGGTTTTCATAAATTCTGTTACAAAATGAAATAGGTAAACCAGTTGCCGAAAATCCCTCTATCGTTCATGCTGGGGGACCTCAGTGATTCAGAGAGATATTTGCTCGAATCAAAGGAATACGAAGGGCCGGCCCGTGAAATTGGATTCGCGTACATTTTCAATACAGTAATTGATGAACCGATATTGATATGAGAACATAAATAGGAATCACAATCCTTTTGAGTTTTGTATGAAGATTGTGGAGATGTTTTTATTGATGATAAATTATTTATAGCTTGTGGTCGAAGTGGGATTTTAGATCGCGATTAGAGGAAAAAACTTAGGATCTAACTAAGAGTCTCGAACCTATTTCGATTTACTTAGTGGTCTAGATACTGTATTATCTGTCTAATAATTGGTCGGACATGTATGATTTTATGTCACGAAATGAAACTTCATAGCAATAAAGGACGAGGCCCAGAAGAAATTAATGTTTGGAACAAGTCGGTATGAAAATTTAATGCCATTCTAAAATAAGAAGGAAAAATGTACAGCCCACCAACACAAAATATCGGCGGCCCTAACACATCTTGTGCGAAATAGCAACCTTCTCGTGGCAAGCCATCTCTTTTATTAAACCTTATATTGTTAAAATCATACCTACTTCGGATATTTAAAATGAAATCATAATTTACGGTAACTACATGTGCTAGAGTTGCAAAGTGACCATCATTTTCAATAATTGACCGACATTGCAACTCTAACATGTGCTAAGCTAAGCAAACTACTTACTAAAATAATTCGTTCATAAGTTATAACTAAACGGTGGCAAATTAAAACAATTTTCATCCCACTTGCTGTCTAAGCGCGCCATTGCTTGCGCGCGTAGCGGGAGTAATAGAAAAGTCATATTCCCTAGGGAGTCATAGAAATGTCAGTACGTCATTTAATAATATTACATATGTCTTAAAACTTATTTTTTTGTCGGCAAGTGTGATGAAAAACATTGTATGCATCACGGTAGGTAAGCGGAATACTAACTCGAGTCATAAAAGCCACCACTCTCTTTAGTGATTCCGTACTTACCTCCCTTGATGCACAATGTACTATTTTACTTGATCACCTAAACAGTTTTTTTTTATTTCAATATTTCCTCGCATTGCTTCAGAAAAACATTTTTTGATATAAATACATCTTTATAAATACTTTATCCTTATGTAGGAACTCTGCGTGTTATTATTAATCATGCATGTCCGTTAGGTAGGTACGTAATGTCGTTAGTAATTCTGTAATCAAATCAATTAGTAATGAGTAATTAGGAGCAGTAGAATTAAGCATTCTCCCACTGCAACACTCTCGAATGTGTAATGTAGGTATTATAAAATTTTAATACCACTTATCAACAAATATTATTGCAGAACTACCACTCAAAAATGTAAATAGAAATGTGCACTGCATTCAAATAAATAACTAGCAATAATATACTCTAAGAAACACACTGTGTATAATTACACTAATAGTTTTCACCGCACGTCTGTGCCGAAATTGTTATCTTATCGATTAACCTTGATTCGATATTTTGGTTTAATAAAAAAACTATTTGGAGCAGCACCATAAGTTTTGTTGACATTGTCCTGGCTACGCGCATGTCTACGTCATTTTAACGTTTACTTTCATTATCGTTATCAGTGTTTTGTATCATCAGGTAGGTACCATGAGAAATAAAATTGCTAACATCATAATAATTATCTCTTGCAGTTTGTATGTTACCTATTATTTCGTTGGTTTTTATTGGGTAAAAAAAGATTCAGTCGAATTGAGAACCTTCTCCTTTTTTGAAGTCGGTTAATAAAACAATTTTCCAACTAATAAAATATAAAATAATAGTCCGACAAATCGGGCAAGGCTTTTTTTCGGACGACGATTTCTGATACAGTACATAGTTAACAGTATTTTGCATTTCATTTTAAGTTTTTCATAAATAAATTTTCTTATATTCTAAGACGAGGCATAATAGTAATAATGAAGTCAATTTATTGACTATTCATTTTGTTACATCAATTACGCTATAGTAATTCTATGGCCAGCTTGATTGCACAATGAGTACTTTATGTATTTCACGTGAGAGGTTTGGTTCTATTTGCTGTTAGCTGAAATGAAAATATTTGTGCATTTAATAATCACGTAATGCTATATATGCGTGATTTATTCAAAAAAATACTAAGCAAAAATGTATAAAAATGTGTTTGTGTACTAATAACATTAAATTACTCAGCCTAAAACTTTCATTCTTGACTGTACATATAAACTGCGCGCCTTTTTATCAGAACTATCTAGTAACTGGAATCAGCAGCGGTACATTATTACTAGACATTGTAATAATTTAACAAAAATGCGTGTTGCTCTTTTAATCCTAATAATAACTCTGAAAGTAACAGAGAACTTCGCAATTGAGAAGAGGGAGCAACATAATGGCGAACAAAAGTTACTTTTAAGAAAATTGCAGAGTTTACAACAAAACGATTCGACGGGAAAGTCCTTGATGTGGAACGAGATACTCGCAAATGTGTTGGTGAATAGGATAAAAATATTGTTCAATCAACAACCTGAATCCGATGTCGAAGACAATCCAGATGCCGTGACAAAGTTTGTGAGCCAAGTTATTGGTTTATATGGCAAGATAGTTTACAAAATTAACGACGTAAGTCATGACAGAGGGAAAAATGAAAATGAAGTTGAGGTTAGTGAAAATTTTGACCCAAAAGACGAAGTTGAAAAAGTTGAACCGAAATATCATGGACGTTTAGAAATTGTGACGGAAAATATTGATATCGATAAGAGGTCGGTATGTCCCGAACACTCAGTGAACGATGGAAAAGGAAACTGTGTAGATCCCACAAATTCGAGATTCATTATGGCCATACCGTACCAATGTCCGATCGGATACAGGAGGGACAGACTTGGGTACTGCAGAGCAATATTTTGAGCAAAGAAACTCATATTCTTACGAGTTTTTTCTTTTGTCTGAAATCATAACTTGTGTTGTTAGGGGTTGAATAAACAGAGAATCAAAATCACTAAGCAAAGAAAATACGTAAGCTAAAGAAATAATGCTTGTTAGGTAGCATCTTGTTTGCAGGGCGCTGAAGAGAGTGTAGGAATAATTATAATACCGTGTAATAAAAGTGAACATTGTGATTATGAGTGTACAAAAACTACTTGTTTGTAATAAATGTGCCTACTTAAAACTGGAATGCTTATTCATTGGCCACAATTAAGTTACCAACTTTGAAGTGGGACCTTGGAAGTTACAAAAGGGTCCATAATATGAAAGCAAACTACAACACCGTAGTTAATTTCATTAACCCTAGGGGACTGTGGCAACATAAATTGCCCTCATAAGAAACAAAGGCATCTATAGCAAGTTACATTTATGTAGACATTAATTATTTTTCAAACTACAATTTGGTGAAAAATTTACTAGATAGATTCCTAAATATCCCGTTTTAAGTCATACTAATAATTCACCATGTTAGCTTAAAAACTTAGCCGTTATGGCGTTTTTCAACGTAGTTTTCATTATGAGCCTACTTAAAACGAAACTAAAGAACTTTAGTTTCTTAAATTAGTCAAGGTTTTTTCTTTATATTATTAGTAGCACGCCGTACATGACGCTGTTGAAGGAAAGAAGTTTAAAGTTCAACGCGTCAACCCTCCTCTCAGGACTCTTAGCTCATTAAAACTTTAACTCCCGTTCTTGCCTTATTGCCCCGACACAGTGGACTGCAATTTGTTATTACTTCGACGGTGTGATCCAGAATGACTGACATATATTTTTTTTTTATTTCGGTTGCATGTAAGTTTAATGTTATTTAAATAAAGTTCTCCGTAACAAACGTGGTTTACGGAACACTTATTTATAGAAACACTAACTGTAATTTTTATATATGCGGCTACGGAATCCTATGCATGCAATTCCGACTCGCACTTGGCCGATTTTTTGTTGTAACATTATAAGTACTTTTATTTAACATTAACTACACGGCCGTTGCACGCATAATTAAAAACCCATCTTAAAGATGTCAAGACAGGTCAATAGTCTATTTTTGCGTTGCTGCTTACATGCCATATCTTTTTGCAGTTTTCGATACTACAAGTAATAGAGAACACTTCTTAAACAAATACATTGCTATCAACATAAAACACTACTCATATTAAATTCAACTCAGAAAAAGAAAATATATTAGGTACTACCTACAATTAACGACAAAAATTATACGCACTTTCTAAATTTTATGAAAGTTTTAAAGATTCTGAGTAAACTATCTGTAAGTAATGAACGGATGCAATGATGACTCAATAAATAAAAACATTTTTCCTTATGGTCTAGGAAACTAAAAAAATATACATCACAGACTCGCGTTCCGTCAACCCATGAAACATGGTCCTATGTCTAAAAAAAAATACAATCTGCCAAATAAAACCCACTTATGTAGCATTTGTGTACATATTAAATTCTATAGAAATTGATGTAGGTAAATGTATCTTTTTAGCAGAGTCAATTTAAGGCGATCGAAGTTGTTCCACGGTCATCGTTTGATCCGGGCAGGTGTTCCGGCTCTTTACGGCCGCTGCGGCGTGAAATTGACTTACCCGACTGTCCCCACATAAAGACCTTGTTTGCCAACCAAAGAGATTACATCCCGTATTTATAATGTGTATTTCTATGAATAAGTTAAGATTTAAGTAAATTGACTTGTAGTGTTAGTCGAATGAGCCGTATCAACTAATTAGGCAGGTAATAATTATATCAGAAGTAGTTATTTATTTAATACTAATACTTAATTCTTAATAAACAAAATGTTAAAATCGACTTCAACCGATTTTTCCATGATACCATCGTCAAATCCCGACATGGTGCAAACGGGCCCATCTCGGAAATATACTTCGCACCTTTAGAATGACAGTGACCTAATCCAAAATTTTCGAATTAAGAATGTTAAGCTTTTAGGTGCTTTAATTAAGTATATAACTAATTAATTAATAATTCCAAAATTTTGAATTAGGTCACTTTCATTCTAAATGTGCTACTTGATCGATAAAAAATGACAATCGGTTCACATTTTCACAATGCTCGGTCATATAGAGTAACATGTACGCAAAAAATCGGACGAATCGAGCACCTGCTCCTTTTTTGAAAACGATTAAATATATTCTTGACGATACCTGATTAAAATGCAATTTGACGAACTGACATCGGAGGCTATTACCGTCCGAAAATACAGCGTGGGTATTTGATACGGGCGAATAATTAATCCAGCTATAATATCTGATCCTACGAGTCGTATAAGATAACCATTTCGTTAAATTTTGTTGTTGATTAGGTGTAATGATTTTTCTAAACTGCAACCCAGCAGCAATGTATGCCGGCCAACTGACATGAGACTCGTATGACGTTTAGATACTTATGTCTACTTTAAGTAATGTGGCTACCAGTGGATGCAATACATTGCGGGCTCAATTATTTTGTATGAAAAAAAGTACCTTAATTTCTAAAATAAATTTATGTAAATAGGTTCCCTAGGTCCGATAGTAATCGCCACTAAAATATTCGCCCGTATCAAATACACACGCTGTATAATGCCATTCACGACGGTTACCTACATATAATAAATGTACCTACATCTCACTTACTACCTCCTTTTGTACAAGCCATACCATTTTATGCTATTGGAAGATACCTACATACTCTCTAGTCATAAAAATCACGGTTTTTTAGATTCCTCTACCGAGTTTTAAGTACTAAGAATGAACGCTTTTGGCTCGGATAAGGTTTCATCGTGTCAAAAAGTTGTTGTTCTTTTATCTCAGGAACATAAAAATATGTGATAGTTATAGTATGTATTTAAAAGCGTGAAGGATTTGAAATAATGATCCCGTAGTATTTCATCAGATCTGAAAAACCTCAAATTAAGGTTATCTTATCTCTGTGAAACATAACGTTGACATTCCTATCAGTTTTGAGAATTCAATTTTTTTTTGTTTTTACACCTCGAAGCATAAAAAATAATAGATCCTAAATAAATGGTCACTCTTACATGCATAAAAATTTGTTAATACCTACGTTTAAAGCGAGCTTGGTGACATTCATTGATAAAATATAAGCACACAAAGTACTATGTTTTGAAGTGAGCTTAAAGTTATACATACTTAGTCGATTTGATTCACCAATTAATTTGTTTCACCATTCCTTACAAATTACTCCTTCTATCTAATAAGTAAAATTTTCATGAATTTTTAGCACTCTATTTAAGATTTGTTATTGTTGTATGCTATAAATAGTATGTGCGGAATGAGAAGGCGTATGGTAACGAGGCACGACCCTACATATGTTATGCCTAGACATTCCGAACAAACTCTAGACAGAGTAAATCGTGTTTAGACTATATATAGCTACCTTTATCGTTGCAAAAGACGTGCACGTTTTAAGTTTTCTATGGGTAGGTAACCAACAAAATGGACATACACATATATTATGTAACTACCTATATTTCTCAGTTGGGAAATTGTATTGGAACACGTAGCATAGTTAAATGAAATCGTCAATCTTTTTACTTATTACATTAACGCATATACCTCTGACACTAAAGCAAACCCATATTTTCTCACATGCCTTCAATTTCCCGAACAAACCGTAACGTTCTTTATTGGAATAATAGAAGGAAACGATCTTGCCAAACACTTTTTGGACGAAGATCATTTTTAACGGATTCAAAAAAGGAGAAGGTTAACAATTCGGCGAGTTCCCCGATTACTCTAAAACGCTTAGACAGATTTGTTACAAACCTTTTTAGAAACAACGGCTGTAATTATTCACCCAGCATAAACCTCTAATATAAGGCTTACAAAACTAAGAAAGGAATTTGTAGGCGAGCTCGAGCTTTACGATTATGCCTGTCCCGGCGGATTTGTGACGTCATTCTCCGGGGAATATAGCCTTACTTATTGTTGGTTCCACTAGTAAAGTTAGCGCGGTTATTGCCACTCGTGACCCTCAATTGAAAGGGCTATTCTCGTTAAGACAATAGCGAAATATAATTTTATGTCCCTTTCCAAAATTCACAAAGTTTGGGTTGTTTCGGCGGGAGATTTCCGTTGTTAATGCATTTTGGTTTTACATAGCCATAACATGAATTAGGTCGATGGTATAAAAACGAATACCCGAAACGTAATAATGATGTCTTCGGTTTTGAAACGGATTATATTGCGATATAATTATTTAATATACACGTGGTAATTCGTTTTCGTACTTTTATTTCCGAAATGAAGTCCGCTCTTATTCTCCTTATGTTTTTTTTATAACATAAATTAATATTAGATGTATGGTGTATCTACGACAATTCGTCACTTAATATTATTGATGAGGTACATAATATGAAGGGTCCACGGAAAAAGATGTCCAGTGCTTAAAAAAATCATGGCAAATTCACACCTTATTCTGTCAAAAGTAAGGTGGTTTTTCCTTCTGTAATTTGAATTGACTAGAAATGTTCTTTACGTGGACCCTTCATATGTTTTTTTATCTGGTAACCTAATTATATTAATATCGATCTTAAAAATATGTAGGTACATACCTATCTGAAATAATTTATTTTTTATGATATACTAGGATAAAATAAGCTATATGCAGTGAACTTTGAAATACAAGCATGTCCAGGAGCCCACTAAAAGTAGTCAAGAATACCGGCATAATAGGCTACTTGACCCATTTTTAAAGTTTGTCTTATATTATTAATCATTGTCTGATTAACAGAAAAAAATATAAATATATTTTTTCACGACCTAGAAAACCGCAAAATTATAACTTAAAATTTAAACTTTCGTTACCGCGCGAAAACGATACTAGCCATGTTAATGCTTAGATTATCTGTGGTGTGACGTCACTCAAACCGAAAACAACATGGATATGGATTTGACAACGTAATAATAATAGCAAGAACGAAAGGGATGGTCTTATGAAACTTTTTACTAGTGGAAGTGAAAAGGAACGATAATCGTCCGTCCTTATCACTGTGCCACTATTTTGTGTGTGTGTGTGTGTTAGATGCTAAGTGCCACACACACAAGTATCTTCTTAGTAGTCTGTGACTATGTCTATCCCTCTTAGTGGCACACTATGTGCGGCCCCTCGGAAAACAAACATTTAAGTATTAACAGACGTTCGAATATGGTCCGCACCGCACCGCGAACTTGGTCCGCTCCGTACCAAATTCGATGGTGTGTTCAGCGGTCCGCTGACATTATTATTATTATTGACGGTGCGGTCGGTTCGATGGTTTTCCCACAGGATTTGTTGCGGTCCGTACCAAGTTCGCTCGTGTGGACGGCGCCACCGCACCGTTCCGCGCTTTATTTGTAGGTAATTAATTAAAAGTAGACAAAAAATTCGAAAATTTTCCAAGCAATTCAGCAAATGCATCAGAATTCATGCGAAAATATGTACGAAAATCTTCGTCATCGAGGTCTCTAATAAGTCGCATATAACTATATTACTGCCTTTTAAATACAATTTTGGCCATTCTTTTATTTATTTTTTTCTGTCTATTAATTGGTGTTGTAGCGACGATGGTTGCCACAACTAACGCGATTTTAGCTTTTTTGGATAAAATCGGAGGAATATCGACGTGATCACTGTCTAGTAGCACGAAAAGCACTGGACCGTTTTTGAACGATGCGAAGGTGTGGCGAGTCGACCGCACTTAGGAAGCGGACCAAGTTCGCGGTGCGGAGTGGACCATATTCGAACGTCTATTAATACTTTTAGATTCGACATGAAGTTAGTTTAAGATCCTATGACGTCACATCATGGCCGACACCGTTTTCAGAGTACGAAATAAAAAAAAAAAAAAATTTTTCAATAAAAAATATGTACCCATCAAACATTTTTAATACACCGTAATCGAAAAATATTAATCTTTTCAATAAATACTACTGAAAATAATATTTTTTTGCACTAAATTTGATAGTCTAGTTTTTGCAATATATTTGAGTCAAGTAGCCTATATTCCAATCTCGGCGTCGCATTGACCTGTATAAATGGAGAGTGCTTAATGTTCCCCTTTTCCTTAACTATAAGGTAGAACAGGAAGCACAAATAACACCTAAATCCCTGTATGACCCATTAACTTCTTTGTATGACAGCACTGAAGTAATAAATTTTGCGAACGCCATTTGTTCTAAGTAATAATACTTACTTGTTTTGTTCAGTGATGAGCAGAATTCGACCTTTCGTTGTCGACCTAAAGAGTTTTGAGAGATAAAATAACGAGGTAAACATGAAGATTGGAAGGAACATCTTTCTGCTAATAATGTTTTTGACATGAAACATATAATTAAAAATCCATTGTAACTAAAACTAGAATAAAATTGATATTGAAGGGGGCTCCAATAGAACAAACGTGATTTTTTTACTGGTTTTTATGATAAATTTATAACAGTTCGGAACCCTTCGTGTGCGAGTCCGACTCGTACTTGGCCGGTTTTTTTTACCTACTTTTTTATCTCGCTTAACTCTTGGCTGTTATATAAAAAAAAACCATATTCCACAATATTAACTTCGAACGACATGAACGTTGTCTACGTGACATTAATAGATAGGATAACGAAAGTATTATTCAGTTGCAACAGGAATAACCTACAAAGCCCTTCATGCTTTACGCTGCCTTTGCTGCCGGGATACAGAAGACAATATCGCGATAGGGACTGAGGGGAGTTACGGAGGGTCTGACGGCCGCGTCAGCTGGCTTAGGCTGTAGGCCGCTAACGTATTTCAGCTACCAGTACCAGTTACCTGCCTAATAGTACGTGAACCGAAATGTGTAGGTATACTCGAATTTAATAATTTGGTAGGTAAAATTAGTTTTATTATATAATCAATGATCATTAAATGTGTCAGGTAAAGGTCATGGAAAGGTACCTTGTCACGGCTCTTAAAATAGACCTTATGTAGTCCATTTTAAACTACGTGACAAGGCTGTTTTAAACCTTTCCGTGTGCACTGACACAAATGAGCATTTCTATATTTTTCCATTTTCATAATTTTGAATTTATGGGTAAATTTTGAGTTATTTCTACTCTGAATTTCCAGCTCTTCCAATCCCAATAGGAAAAAAATGTCTCATGGATTTTTTTGCTATTTTGTTACAGTTTTCCATAAATTTTATATGGCGGTAACAAAGGAGGAAATCCGGAAAATGTAAGGACATTTTGGGACATTTTTTTCTCTTGAGATCGAAAAAGCTCGTGATTCTGAGTAGAAATAACCCAAAATTTACCCATAAATACAAAATTATGAAAATGGACAAGATAAAAAGAAATGTTAAAATTGTACTAATTAAGAATAAGAATAAGAAAATAAAAAATAAAATAAATTGTTGGTGAACCATAAGGCGCTGAAGCCATAAACACTCAATTAGAAATCAAACTTATCGACGACGGGCTATGTGAAACCTGGTGTCTGAAAGTCTGTGCATAACAATTAACAATGCAGTTTATGAGTTCCCGAGATAAATGATTCCTTTTGTAACAAGCTAAAACTTTATATTCAAAGCAAAAGCCAACTTGAAACCAATTAGAGCGAATCGTTTTCCATTTCACCC
>JALPQI010007320.1:0-43928 GCA_025490895.1 Thaumatotibia leucotreta
AAAAATTTTAAAGTTTTTTTTAAGTTTATTTGACCGACTACTCCGAAAAATCCTCATTATTAAGTATAACTTTTTTTTTTCTTTTACGAAGGTTTCAGGTCTAGGGCAGTCTTTACATTACCAAAAATCCTTGGGTTATGTTTTATTTTATTTATTTACTTACATTAATGCTATTTTGATGCGTTTTAGCGTAAAATTTTGAATTTTGTATTTTTTATCCCACTTGTATCAAAGTGAGGACGCTAATTTTTTTGTCAGTAAATGCTTTATTTGTAGTGATACTTTTACAAAAAGAAACTAGTTAAAAAACCTAACAGTTTTTTTTTATTAATAATTTACTTAATTCCAGAATTTCCCCAAAAAATTTTTTAAAAATTCATAACTCGAAAACTACAAAAAATCGGCTAACATACATGGGGTATATTCTGATAGCTAATGACGCGAGGAATCTAAAAAAAATTTTTTGACGTCAAGGTTTGGACCACCCTGTATAGGTATACCTGTACCAAAATACAGATTTCTAGTATTAACGGCCACTGAGGTATGCTGCGGACAGACGGACATGGCGAAACTCTAAGGGTTCCGTTTTTGCCATTTTGGCTACGGAACCCTAAAAAAGGATTCGTATAAATAAGTAATAGCAATTACGAGTTAATAGTCAAAGTCAAATTATTCTTTATTCAAGTAAGCTTATTAATAAGCATTTTCGAATCGTCTGACATTATCAAGAGAGAGAAAAAAAAATCTACTACTGGTTCAAACCCTACATATACAATAGACAGTATTGGGCACTAGGTATTCGATTTAGTATGTTGACATTTCTTGACATCACTTAAAAGAAAAAAAAATGAAATTGATCTCCAGATCCCCAATATATTTCTTACATCCTACAATTCCCTACAACTACTTACATAATTAGTTCGTAACTTCATACCATACCTTACAGAAAAACCCGGCCAAGCGCATGTCGGGCCATGCTCAGTGTAGGGTTCCGTAGTTATTCAAAAACGTTGTCGTCGTCCGTCATTGGAACGAGAGAGGCTGATAAAATTTAAAAAGCAATTAAGTACTTACTACAGTCAAGTGCAAAAATAAGTACCTATCGAAAGAATCCGCTCATAATATGTTACGCAATTACAGTGCACTGGGACATATTTTTGAACACTTGCATATTTGGGTGAATATCTGAGCGTTTCAACCGCCTAATTGACAACGTTTCAAATTTTTCGATGTCTCTAAATCGAAAACCATTTCGAAATATACGCATGTAGATCACAAAGATATAACTTTTAGTTTTTTTTTCGACATATTTTTGTTAAAAATCTTAAAAATAGTTTAAAGGGGAAGTGACGACACATAGCTGATACAGAGCTACCACTATAACCATAAAATCTTGTTTTGGAATGTCACTTGTGTTTGGCAGTGACATTTGACACCGTTTTTCGTCGTTTTCTTACGTGTATGAAACATCACTTGTGACGTCATTTAGCTGATTTTTGACGTTTGTAACGCTCTTTCTGCTCGAAGTAGTTATAAAAAGGGTTTTTGCAGTGGAATAGCAATTTTTTTGAAAAATAAAAAAATACGTGTATCTTTTAATATTGAGTTGTTTCAAAACAGACAATAAAAACTAGCACTTAAAAATATGAAATGTTGTCAATTTTGGTGGCATAATTTTTGCCGAAGTTTCTATTCGCTACTTTGTCATTTGAAGGAGGCACGGTACCTTATACAAATGACGAAGTATAATATTGACACGTTTAGAAACTTCGGTAAAAATGATGCCACCAAAATTAGGTGGTTGAAACGAGATATTCACCCATTTTTGTGTACACCTTATTTTGTCTTTGACTTTACATTCTAAGAACCATTTCAAAATTTTAAGCAAGGTACGAATATTTATAAATTAAATCATAAAAAAACCCAGCCACTAATACAATTAAAAATAAACCTTCATCACATTATTTCCGACACCAATATAAAAGGCGTCTTATCTTTATCTAACATATCTAACGTAAACATTACCTTATTCCCACACTTATACTTAGAAAATCAAAAATACTTAAGGCTTAATTCGATAATCACGGGGTACGGCCATTAGACCGCGTTACCCGCGAGAGGATAACTACTCATTATTTGCGTCCAGTGTGATCGGAGCTATATGTGACTGTCGTCTATTCACTAGTCGACTACCAGTAGTCATACTGACTCAGAATGACATTGCTAAAGGTGCATTCAGACCAAGCGAACATTCGCTATTCTAACCTCCCACTCTACGAAATTTCATCGTTACGTTTATAGAACAGCGAATGCTCTTTTAGTCTGAATGCACCTTAAAAGAAATATCGTTGTTAATTCATACCCCGTTATCAGTGTTGCAGATTCATTGAAAATGCTAGGGTTGGCACTTTACATGTTAATTTTAGTACCACCTACGTATATAATATGACATGGTATTTGAAGTTGTTAACAAAATAAAACCTTTTTTCACCCCGTAATAAAAAAGGTTATATTTCTTTTTTAGTCTATAATATGTGAGTCTATAATTATGAGCGTCATTTATTTGTCAAAATTGATTTATGACATAATGTAAGTCGTTCTCTTAATATACAGCGTGTTTTTCTTCATATGCTATAACTTTAAGGGAAGCTTATTTAGGCCAAATATTATTAATTTCTCTAAGAAACTAGTGTTTTAACTCTTACCGTTATTGAGTTATTAAAAAAATAAGTTTAATCACTGAACATGTGTATTGCAACCTTTATTACATTCCAATGTTACTTATTTTGACATGTGGCGTCAGTCACCTGAGATTAACTTTTATTTTATTCTTAAGGTTCTCTCACACTTACCATTTCATTTATTATGTATGAAAACATAAAAAAATATTTTTTATCGAATTTTCCAAAAGCCGATATACCAGACAACTTCTATTAATGGCCCAAGTAACCTGTCTAATTTATAGCAAATCGAAACGAACACCCTGTATAGTTAAAATCATGAATTTCCTCATTGATCACGCATAATTTTCCCGGTTTAAGCAGGAGCTGATGGCGAAATTCGAAGTAACCCAAATGCGATGCGGAAATGGTTCGTGAATTTTGTAACTTGTACAAATAATAGTGTATAAATAAGTTGAAAAAATGTACCTACATACATACAGTATTAATTTTTCGAATAAGTACTTAGTTAAGCATTTTTGATAATAGTTTCTTTTAAATAAAATGTTCGGGTTTTTCTGTTACAGATAAAAATAAGATACATTTGTACCAATGCACCATAAATTTTAAAGTAAGATGTCTTCGATTAAGTAATAGGTATCTAACCAGTGATTTCCCCGTGCAAAATCGAGACAAGTCGCTAGTATGATATATAAGAAAAAGTAGTTTAGTAATCTGTGTTTTTAATAAAATAAATGTACCCATATTACTAATAATGTATACAAATGTGTTCAGGATGCTATTCGAACTGTGCAGACTGCGATTGAGAAGGGACGCAAATCGTTAAAGCATTAAATTTAGAAACCTTACGTATTTGTAAATTGATTTGGTTTTGTTTTTTATATGATTGTAAATACGTTGCCAATAACCATTTAATGGTTGGCTAATCGCGCCGTATCACCGTCCATCGGTGTCGTTCGAATTGTTTCTTTTTCGCTCTTATTGCGTAGTAAGAAAGCTAAAGGTTTTAATAAATGGGATGTAACGGAATTCGCGTTGATAGATTTGGGAAGACCCTTAAGGTGCATTCAGACCAAACGAGCATTCGCTATTCTATCCCCCACTCTACGAAATCAACGAATCACGTTTTGTGTAACGATCGTAAGCAAAAGAAAAAAAAGTCCTATAATTTCCATACATTTTCCGGATTACCTCCTTTGTGGAACAAAACAGGAAAAAACTCCACCGGACAGTTTTTTTCCCATTCAGATCGAAAGATACCATGATTCTAAGTAGAAATAACCCAAACTTTACCTATTAATTCAATATTATGTAAATGGACAAAAATTACAAAACAAAAAGGAATGCTCAGAAAGTAAGGGCGAGTTAAGCCAACGGCGGCAACTCATGGTACGCAACAGGATGCCAATCGCTAACGCTTAATCGTCAGTCGTAAACGAAAGGCTAACTGTCTTTGTCGCACTAATATGACACAGTGACAGAGAGGGAAAACTACGGTACGCTACTAAGCGTTAGCGATTGGCAACTTGGCTAAGCATCCTGGTCAGCACTCAGCAGTGTTATTCGCTAAGGAAACCGCCTTGCTGTCAGTGCTGTGTCAGCGCTACGGCAGCGTCGAGCCTAAAAATGGTATTCACTAATGTACTTTAAACGACACTAGTGCTCGGCGACGAATGCGGCGTGAACTGGAACTACACTGCGTCGAGAGTTTGACGTTTAATGTACGAACTTCGTATTCTCTAACGAAAAACAGGCGACAAACTCGCCCACAACCTCGCTCACAGCCTCGATTCCTAATGTCAAATAAAACAACTAGGATTTTAGACAAGGCTGTCACTACATCGAGCTCGTTGACGAACGCAGCGTCGAATGTGTATAAGAGAATAGCGTAGCTGGTCAGTAGTCGGTCACACTGAGGGCTCAACACAATCTGGCCATCAGTCAAAGAAACGCTGACTCATAACGTCCCGATACTTAAGTGATCTTCATTCCCACGATACGCGAATTTGATAAACACGTTACTTTGAGATTTTGACTAATTGCTTTACGAGTCTGTTGTTGTAGAAATAATATGAGATACTTGAAATCGAGTACTTTAATGAGAATTTTTCGGCGCATTAATTGTAATATTATGGATTAGTCCGGAAAATTGGAACCTTTGAACATTTCAAGAGGGCTAGCACATCTCTCAGAGTCGCCTTATAGTTTTCATCAGTGTCACTTGCGCAGTGACAAAATGTAACTACGAATGTATAACGACTAAGTATGAATTGCCAGGCAACTGCGAAAAAGCTGGCCTACTACCGCGAAAATCGAAATTAATAAATTTTGAGGATTTTTCTCTGTCACTCCAACGAAGGCGTCATTAGGGTGAGAGAGACAAATCCTCGAAATTTGCGGATTTCGAAGTTCGCGGTAGAGCTGCTGATGACAATGACGCCAGCGATTTTTGTAGTGTCTTATTTGATCTTTCAAAAACAATAAAAACTTTTTTTAAATATTAAATCACTGATTTTGAGACCAAACAAGCAAAACTTCGTTCCCACATTTTTTAAACTGTTGGTCTGGATCACGGCGGATTTCAAACATTCAACATTTTAAAAATGTCACCCCAATGTCTAACGATAGTAACACAAAATTGTATAAAATATAACCTAATAATCAGACGTCTTAAAAAAAGGAGAAATTTGCCAATTCGATTTTTTTAATGCTTTTTACCTCAGAACTTCCGACTTTGATGATTCTATTTTTAATTGGAAGCTGATGCATACCGATTGGTCCTACTTGTATATGTACGACAAATGGACGAATAACTCAATATGACGCCAACGGATTCTGATAAATATTTTTCCTAACAAGTGCGCAAAAACGAACTTTGCGCACGCTTCGCGCGCGGTAATTTCTCTTTTTGACGCACTTGTTATGAAAAAAATCGTCCCTTTCACGTGCAAAAAATTCTTATTAGAAAAAGTACTATTTTAGAACAGATGGTGCCTTTTTTAGGTTCTAGTGCGAGAAGTGGCTCATTTTACGTCAGGTCCAAAAGTTCAGAGGGCCATCTGTACTAAAAAACGTCGTACGAGACACGTGCAAAAACGAAAGTTATCGGGCAGATAGATAGATTTTATTCCGGGAATATAATCTTTAAAGCCGTTAAGAGCATGTCTGGCCATACCCAGCGTAGAGTTCCGTAGTTTCTTACAACTTCTCAAAAACTCTGCAAGGCATGAACCAACAAAACTTGTTCATTTGATAGGATTTGTGCTCTCGAAAACGTATCACAAGGACCTTGTCAAATAACCAATGTTATGTCAAACTGCTTATTTTTAAATTAAGAACTTGTTAATTTATGGGTAAGTATTAGTTACTATTGTTTGTTATTTACTAGTTATAATTTGTATTTTTTTTATACAAATAATATTTAATCTGTAGCAAACAATTAAAGCACGTGTCGCTTTAACCCTCTAATGCATAAGACAGGCAAAAATACATTTCAAATTTGAACCCTAACAGCAGTCAATAGAGTCCAAAACCAATGAAACCATATTTGGCTTAGAGGGTTAAAACATCGCCACTCGTTTCGACTTTCATGTTTTTCGCACTTGTGTCGTAAATGTAGGTACTATTTTTTACTGATTTAAAAACAAATCCAGATGGTCCCGTTGACCAAGCAACGGGTCCATCATAAGTCCGGGTGTGAAATTGAAAAAATAAAACATACTTTGGAATTATCCTAAAGCACATTGTTTAAAATACGGAAAATAAGCAACGACGTATTTCGGTTAATTAAAATTGTATTTAGTGTGTTCATTAGTAAGCCCCTCCCGATAAAAACTGCTAACTTTACTGTAAAATTCCAAAAACTCTTAATACCTTTACAAAAAGTCCATTTCCGCAAAGCTGAACTTACTTTTATGTTGGTAAACTTGTAAGTGACAATTAATTTTGGCCACACCTGTCAAAAGTCGTAGTAATTAGTTAATTAAGCAGAATAGCTAACGCAAATTAATAAACGACAGGTCTGTCTTAATCAAAAGTTTCAAAGTTTGCCAGAAGCTATTAGCGGGGTTATGTAACTCAATCATGTAAACAGTAAAAAAACTTGAGTTGTTTTTATATTATTTTAGGCGGCAAACAAGAATACGCACCGATGTTAAGAGCCCGCCATCGCCACGAGCCCTCTATAGTTCCGAAAGTGAAAATAAGTTAATAATGAACTATTGGTATAACAAAAAAAATGTTTTCCATCTAAAAATACCTACTTTAGATTATTGATAACATTGATGATCGATGAATCAGTGAGTCAGTGAGTGATAAAACTAAGGAACCTTGCAATGTGGTAGTTATTAAACTGTTAGTTCAAATTGAAATAAAATGAGAATATTATGTAATTCTTGTTATGACCCGTCACAGAAATTCTGACTTCTAGCTTCCAAAATGGCCTGAATGGCTTCGAGAAAAGGATAATGTCACGCACGCCGTTGGGTCAAACTTAAAATCATGTTACGAGTCTTTCCGGTGGACATTTTAAAAGTTAATTTTCTTATTAAACCCTTATTGTCATTTAAAGGCACTCCTTTCCTATTGAATTGTATGATAAAAATCACGACTACACTCCTACTAGTTGCTTACTATTGGCCACAGGAAAGAGGGGCTCTACAGTTCAGCTGAACACGCACTTTTTCTTTCCTGTGGTCGATAGTTAACAGCCTGTGGACAGGTAGTATTGATTTTTATCATACAGAGCAATGGAAAAGGAGGACGTCTTAATGAAGATTAGGTTTTCATAAGAAAATCAAGCTTTATAGGCCTTAACTTTTAGATTGTCCACCGGAAAGACTCCGAACATGGATTTGCGTTTGACCCCGTTGTTTTGCTCGACTTGGCGAGGGCACTGCTTTGCCTCCAGATATGACTTAGGTTCTACATGGTGGCCCATTCAAATCGGTCAGCATGGGAAAATCTGAAACTATAAGACTTACGAAGATCTGGCCTTAGGAACCATGTCATCGATTTTAATAATAAGGAAAACTGCGTTTAGAAATATGAAAAAAAAACTTTTTTTCTAAAAATTTACACAATAAACACCTAGTAAAATAAAAGTACGTGAAAACAATGAATTCCATTCATTTTAGACATCATGTTTCTTAGAGACATTTACTGCTTAAAACCTACACAAACGATATCTGAATAGAAATACTGTAAGTTAATTTTTTCAAAACAACCGGGTTCGAGTCCCTAGCTGGGTACAGTTTTTTTTCAAATGTACCTATGAATGCAGTTTTTCTTTTATCGAAATCGGTGACATGGTTCCTAAGAACAAATCTTCGTATGTGTTACAGTTTCAGACTTTCCCATACTGACCGATTTGAACGGGCCAGCACCCTGTATAATGACGCTTTCGTTGGAGTGAGAGAGATAAAACCACGAACTTCGGTGTTCGCGGTAGCGGGCCTGATTGTACATTTAAACCTATTAATCGCTGCACTTTTAACTGGAGATAATTTAGCAAGCAATGCAAGCAATTCATGTCGGAATTCGACGCAACTCACGCAACCAAAGGGCCTTTTGCTCAGGATACCTACCAAAATAGTCTGTGTACAAAAACTCTATTAAAAACCGTTTAACTCAGCTCATCAATCAAATACACTAAAAACATCTGACCAAATTGACCATCGCATAATTAAATAACTTAACAGATAACCGTGGATAACGAACAAAAGCGTGTTTTCCATCACTCACTCTATCACACGAGGAATCGCCTAATTCACACCCGATTTTGACAAAGTCGTATTAATCAGAAACCCTTAATTATCTTTTTTCCTGCAAAATGGTTGGAAGGACACAGTTTTGACAGAGGTTGAGATTAATGATGTCTAATTACTGACCGCCAGAGGGCGTGTTTTGCGGTCTAATGGTGCCCGCCATGTATAAATGTCGTATGTGCAAAACGGATATCTGGCTGCATTCTTATAAGTTTTATGAAAGCGAACGAGTCGAGAATTCAGATAACCAATCTGACTTGATAATATGGCCCATCCTTACTTTTACCTATCAAGTAATAGTACATTGTGCATCAAGGGAGGTCAGTACGGAATTACTAACGAGAGTGTTAGAAGCCCGACTGACGGTGATGCATACCTACAATGTTTTTCATCACACTTGCCGACAAAAAATAAGTTTTAAGACATAATATTATTAAATGACGTGCTGATATTTTTATTACTCCCTAGGAACTTCCCTAGGGAGTAATAGAAATGTCAGAGTACACTTTTCTATTACTCCCGCTACGCACGCAAGCAATGGCGTCCTTAGACAGCAAGTGTGATGAAAACATATTTCCAACCTGAAAATCAGATTTTCTGGATCTACTCATGATTACAGCTCAGCTGACTTTTAGTATGGGACCATCTTTGAAAAAAATACCACGAAATCTACATCTCCATACGAATTATCAAACCAGCTGTCGCTAGTTTATATGAACACAATTGAAAGAGATCAGTATGGAAAATTATTTTCCATACTGATCTCTTTCAAATGTGTATTCATATTAATGCACTCGACTGTAGTCATAATTTTTTCTGCCGAATTCGATATAAAGTCCCATAATAAAAGTTGTATAGAGAGCTGAAGGAAAAGGCAGAGAATAGAATAGAATGGAAATTACTCCACCGACAAGAGCCAAGCTCTTAAATAAATGATGATGATGAGTAAAAGTTGATCGCAATCATGAATAGATTCAGAAAATATAATTTGGCATGTAAAAGATTTCACCCTGTATACTTACACTAGTGATGTGCTGTTACCGGTACCTTATCAAAAACTGTATAGGGAATATTCCCAAATGGGAAAATTACCATTTGGGAATATTCCCCACACAGTTTTTACACCTATAGTAACATTGGGAATTTTACAGGAATGGTCCATCTTTTATTACAGCAAGCGCGATCGAATTATACTGGTTAGTTTGAGGCGAACCCTGTAGCTCTATTAGCAGTGTTACCTACATGAATGTTAGTATACTTGTGACGTTTTGTTTTCATGCTAGACGCACAACTGGTCTGCTAATGTTGTCAAGGACGAAATTATTGTATAACATATGCTAACGACTAAAATCACAGATGGTCAGATTTGTATGTTAGGCACTTAGGTATTACTTATCTACTGTCATAATTAACTAAGGCTGTCATCTTGAAATTCGTAATACCAGTAACAAAGACAATTTTTGTAGCGCTTGTGGTCTAGCGGTAAAATAAAACCCACGGCTGAAACGCAGCAGCGGTCGTGGGTCAATTCCCGATTCGTACCAATGAGTTTTTGAAAAACTTATGTACGAAATATCATTTGATATTCGGGTCACAATTCTTTTCGGTGTCTTGATTCATACCACTCTGTCACGCTCTTAGTTGCTGTTTCCACTCAGTATATAAAAAAATCCGGTGCACTTGTATTTCTTTTTCACACTAGATTTTAATCCATACATCATAAATTGAAAATATCATCTCATACAAAAATCACCACTGAGTCACGTTTTTAGGGACATAAAATAAGACAATGAAAAGAATTTTGACCCATTCCCAAGTGCAATTTTTTTTTATACTGGACCAGTTATATCTCCGAAAATGTCAACTTAAAAAAAACTTTATGTTCGGGCCCATAATCTTTTTAAAATACCTATCCAATGATACCCCATAGTAAATAAAAAAATCATCTTTACATGAACCTTTTTTCCTTTTTTTATTGTACCACTCTGTCGGCGTAATTAATATGTATACCTGTCGTAGGATGATTTGATACTTCGAATCTTCGCGAAAATCCTAGGTTGATACTTCGAATCTTCGCGAAAATCCTAGGAATTTTGCAAACTAACCTAACCTAACCTAACCTATTATCCGCGTTTTTGCAAAACCCCTAGGATTTTCGCGAAGATTCGAAGTATCAAATCATCCTACGACATACCTATACGACATTTAAAATGTCTACTAACGGTTACTGATGCTGCGGCCTAACAGACGGACAGCGAAACTACAAAGGGTTTACTACGGAACCCTAAAAACCCGGAAATTTGACGTATATCCCATTTTTTCCCTGGATTTTCCTTTGTAGTTTGTACACAATCATGCCAGTAAATATTAAATTCAACGAGGTAATTTCCTCACATGAAAAGTGTCCACGTCCGGGTTTTCTCCAGACAGTTTTTAAAATCCACACTAAGCTAGCCTAGCCTACCCATAACAAGTGTTAAAAATTCCACTATTGTGAATGAATATTGATTAAAATGTATACATACATACTGCTAACACAAAGTAATCCAATTAAAAACCGCTACCTTAAAAATTTCAACAGCTAAACAACCCGTCATCATATTGGAGTTTTTAATATTTCTAATTCAGTTTTAATCCTTTTGAGAGCGAAAGTTCCTAATAGGCTACTTGACCCATTTTTAAAGTTTGTCGTATATTATTAATCAATATCAGATTAACGGAAAAAAATATAAATATATTTTTTCACGACCTAGAAAACCGCAAACTTATAACTTTAAATTTAAAGTTTCGTTACCGCGCGAAAACGATACTAGCCATGTTAATGCTTAGATTATCTGTGGTGTGACGTGTGACGTCACTCAAACCGAAAACAAACATTTGACATATCACTTATGTTATATCAATGTCACAGCAAAGCTACATGCCTACATGTCCATGGCGAACTTCACTCGTAAAAGATTCGACATGAAGTTAGTTTAAGATCCTATGACGTCACATCATGGCCGACACCGTTTTCAGAGTACGAAATTAAAAAAAATAAAACAAATTTTTCAATAAAAAATATATACCCATCAAACACTTTTAATACACCGTAATCGAAAAATATTGATCTCTTCAATAAATACTACAGAAAAGAATAATTTTTTGCACTAAATTTGATATGAGTCAAGTAGCCTATTAGATGAAATACAAAATCCTATCGCCGTCGCCACCAGCTGCACAAAACATCAAGATTCATAGCACAAACTTGTAAAGGGTTACCCCAAATTATCCCAAAGTCCCACAAACCTGTAATTTTCTTTTTGTTCGTTCACAATTGGCCAGCCTGACTATTGTTCAGGAACGCGAATTATAACGACTTAAGTCACTTAAGTGACTGGAGATTCAAATAAGTGACTTTAGGAAACGCGACTCAAATACCAATTACACTAATGATATTTGGTAAATTGGTTGTCAGAGTTTACAGCTGTGATTAGTTTTATTATCATTAATTAAGGTACGCGAGGTGATTTAATTCGAAGTTTACAATCAAAAATTTGATTTCGAATGTTTACCGCATAACAGCCAAATGTTTATCATACAGCATCACCAAACGCTGATAATGAAATATTGTAAAAATCTTAAAAACAAAGAATCCACTAATAATAGACAATAATGAAAGTAAAAGCCTATTTATTCATCCTTAGTTGTCTTACGTATTTTTAAACAACTTTCTGACTTCCAAATACCTGCACTTTTTTGCTCTAAAACTACTATATTACCTACGGTATATCTAAGAGTGTATTTTAGTTAAAAGTTATTATTTCCCGTGGGATAACATTATAGTTGTCAAATAGTAACAGTTTACGCCAGAAAACACATGGAAAAGTTGTTTACTAGCTACGACAACTGAGGATGAATGGATCAAACTTATAATCATTCTTATTTAAAATAGTTAAGGTCGACTGAGGCTAATGTAACTATTAGTATTTAAATTTTCTCTTAATCTAATCGATTTTGTAAAAAGATCCTACATTTACCTCATAGTTTTGTATTTCCTTCAGTCAATTTTATTATTTTTTTGACGACATTATGTTTATAAGCGTATGCTAGAATAGAAGTTATAGAAGCTCTTCCATACTTGACTAAAATAGGTAATTAAAATTAATGATCCTTAAAAAAATGTTAAGATGAAAGAGAAATAAAATCTTTTGAAATGCAACAATTTACTTTCGTATCTTGTCATATTAATTGTCTTTACAAAAAAGATAAGCTACGCAAGCTTATCCCGAAATTACCTTTGACATTTAATCTTCAATTAACCGAAACACTTAAAATTTCACTTACACCGTATCAATAATCATCGCCCAATTGATCGAAGCGCATAAACCGTCCTTGTCAATTTATATTGTCTCGTAAGTAATTTCACATTCTCAGAGTACGATTGTGAGGCGTTATAATGACAGGAGGATGACGTATGGATTCGGCGCTTAAGGCGTTGTGCGCGCGCGCCGGCGGCCACATCAAAGAGGTGGCCGGCTTTGATCTCGCCGCGGTGCCGCCTCCAGTGCTGCGAGCGAGCTGTGGGTGGGATATCGATAAACGATGGGGCTTCGGGTAATCGATAACGAGATACTTCGATACGGGATATAGATACCTACTTAGAGTCAAAAGCAAAATAAGGTATATAAAAATGCTCAAAAATATGTTCCAGTGCATTTTGAAGGTGCGTTCAAACCAAAAGAGCATTCGCTGTTCTATCCCCCGTTCTACGAAATCAACCAATCACGTTGTGTGTAACGATCGAATTTCGTAGAGTGGGGGGTTAGAATAGCGAATGCTCTTTTGGTTTGAACGCACCTTAATAAGAGGATTCTTTCGATACATATTTTCGCACTTGACTGTACTTTATAGCAAACCATTTCACAATTAATGCAAAAACAAGTGGTCTGACAGGGCAAGTTTTACTAATACTACTACTACGATTACATTATATATATGTACGATGCTAATTGTTATTGTTATTCAAAATTTACCATTGTCAGTCCGAGCTTCTTCTCGGCATACCTTTAGAACGTGTGATTATCAATGTTTAGTTCACGAAGTAAAACAATACCTGCTACGTTAGGTTTTTCTTGATAAGTAAAGCATTCTATCGCGCTCGCACGTATTTATTGGAGCGAGCGTGAAGGCCTGCTTTACGTATCGAGTAAAACCTAACGTAACCAATACTTGCCAACTCATGGCATGGTTACTAATTTTAAAAGAATCCGCTCAAACCTCTTCATGCGTTATGGTTTTTTTAACTTTTGCAGTAGGTACAGTTTACAGAGAACCGAGTTAGTCAATATCTAAGTATGAACGTGGCTGAATTTAATTGAGAAATGTTTGAGTGGAGTAGGTACTCCATGATTTTTATCATAACACTTATTTATTTCTAAACTTCGGACTAATATTATTTTTTTGTTCCGTAGTTGCATGTGACACTAGAATCGGTTGCTAAAATCATAAAATTAGTTCCATTTTCTACTCTTCTCTTTCCGCAGTCTAACTACGATCTTTCGAAAATAAATAAACTTACTTAAAACAATGATAGTCGATAATTATCTGGTCAACTATCGACACAGCCATATCGACACCGGCACATCCCTAGCCGCCGCAAGGTAATAAAACGAATGGCGCACGTATTTTGACGTCGAGCGGCGCTTCTGGTCGCGCCTCCCTCTCCCCCGTAGCGCTACGTCCCGCTCGCACCACCGGAGGTGTCTGAAAGGCCATTATGGCGTTATAGCTCTGCCTTTGCTATAAATTACGGTGGAATAGTACCTATTCTTTTGGACACAGCTCGGTTAGGCTAGGTTGATCTGACGGATTCATTTTCTTACGTTCTTGATTATGTAGGGGATTGGAGCACCTATTTATTTGTATGTAGATCTGCTGTAAGTTTGCATTAAAATGTAGAGTTACCAATACTCGAGCAGACCTTTATTATCATGGCGTTATGTCATGTTTAGATATTTTTGAGCACGCACTGTGGTTGCTCCGATATATTTGATGGTTGATGATGTCGGACAAAAAGATGGATATTCGAAATCCATTTAACCTCCTGAGACCCAGTGACATTTGTTCAGTTTTGGAATATGTATGTACAACATTTTACAGACGGGGGAAGAGTAGACTTTTTGTTTGCTAAATAAGTGATACTAAAACATGTTTCTAAGATAATGAAGACTTAAGATAATGGAAAAGACTTTTAGTTAAAAAAACTATTTATTTAAAACAGAGTTTCGGCCTAGCTTACAAACAACTTTTATGTAGATTAATAATTAACTATTATTTATTATAAAATAATGGATCTCAGCATTGAAGTAAAATTCGGAGATGATGAAATTACTGCATGGACATTTATGTTTTGCTGACGAAGGAAGTATTAAAGCTTACACAGCACACTCAAACACCCTCAAACAACCTTAAACAAAAAGTACGAAAAATAAGGAGAAAATAAGTGATAAAAACAATTAAGGATTTATTGAAAATATGTTTTTGTAGAGCCTGGTAGTTACCTACCTACCTTGTTGTACCCAAATTGCTTAATCAATTTAAAACATCTACACAATCGGCTTCATTAATTATTGCGTAAAGTAACACGTTTCATGACTTAAAGTGAAAGAACGGGATTTAGAATGTACCTAATAATTAAATTATCACTCAAGTATTCATTATTTCGATTAATGTTTTACCAGAGAGCCTACCACGAAGTAAGAAAAATGTAAATTTCGAACATCTGTCTCATAATATGATGATGAGCAGCAGCGTCTTCATAGTGGACTGATGGATACTGCGATCACCAACTCACTTGCCCAGCATTGCCCCTTTCCATACTTACTTACATTTTTGGTAACAAAAAAAAGATGGTAATAATTATGTAGGAAGAGAAGAAGTGCTTAAAAGAGTGAATGAAAAAAGGAGTTTGTTAAAGATAAAAGAAAATAGAAGAGCGAAAATGTTTGACCACCTTATACGACATGAATCACATGACGCTTCGATAAAAAACATAATTGAAGGAAGGATTGAAGGGAAGCGAGGAAGAGGGAGACCTAGAAGAAGTTACATGAAACAAATAATAGAGAAAGTAGACGTTGTGTCGTACAAGGAAGTCAAGGAGGCAGCTTTGGACAGAGCTACATTCATCAGTTACGCCGACAAGAGTTTGGCTCTTAAAATTATGATGAATATTTAGGTACATAGACGTAGTAGGCATTTATTGACGGTTTTCAAGTTAGTCAATAATTAAAGTGGAACGCAATAAAAACACTAAAACTCGGCGCAATCTCTCGGATTACCCAAAAGGCTCAAATTGACGTGCATCCGACTTGTTTACTCTTCCAGTTAGATAAAAAAGGAGGTCAATAAAACAACAGAAAGCTCTTTGGCGGTAGAGGGTCATAAAACGGCTATTAGATGTCGTATTAACGCCTGTTTCGACATCATTAGGAATATTAGGATCAATCCACGATGGCTAGTTGGTGGTACGAAGATGGTGGAGACTAGGGCGTGCAACCCCGGGGTTCAAATTCAAATGTATGCAATCATGGGATTTTATAATGTCGAATCCCGCAAACAAATGAATCCCGGGATCGCATGCCTTAGTGGAGACGTTAGGTTCAATTCCTATTCCTACCTATTTTATTAACCAACTTCAAAAAAGGAGGAGGTTCTCAATTTGACTGTTTTTTTTGTATGGATTTTGTTACTCAGCATCTCCAAGAATCGTGAACCGATTTAAATTTTTTTTCATAATCCAACGATTGAGGTTGTCCCGTTGGCACCAAGTCGGGGTCTGATGATGGGATCTTGGAGAAATCAGTTGGAGTCGGTTTTTTTTTTTATTTTATTGGTTAATATTTGTTTTGCGAACTCACGAGCTGATTACAAAATGTCCGCGAGGAACCCAAGAGACGTAAACCAAAATTAATAGTCAAATATCCACTAAAGCAATTTTTGTAAACATTACAAGATCTACCAAAAAACATATTCAAATTATTGTGCTTAGAGTTCCGTACCTTACCTACCTCAAAAGGAAAAAACCGGACCCTTATAGGAACACTTCATGTATAATGTAAACGTATCGAGTAAACTATAAACTTAGGTCTGTGGTCACTTGGGCCTGTGAAAAAATTTAACTTTTATGTGAACATAAAAGTCGCAAGAAAACTTTGACCTAGAAACAGCTTCCAGACTTGAAACTTTGTTTATAGACTCTTTGGCACTAATAAAAAAAAGATGTTTTAATGTTTTTCGAAATTCATCCCCTAAGGGATAAAAAAAGAAAAATATCACGAATGATCATGATCTGTCTGAGTCGGCCTACGATCACCAAATACATAATACATGTACGAGTATAAACCACCAAATACATGCATAACAAAAGGGAGGGGTCATAATCGCCAAAATATGATTACATGATTTTTGATCGAGCCAAAGCTAAAAACCTCGATTTACTCGTCTAGTTATAAACACGTCATAAACCGACCGAAATTGGCTTTTATTACGATCACGAGTACCAGGATCACATAAAACCTGCGATATGGTTTGTATCTTACTTATCAAAGCACACGTTTATGAACAATTTCAACCGAATATCATAATCCTACCTTTGATGTGATTGTTTGTTAACATCACTGCAACATTAACTTTAAATACAAAAGGTCATTTCTACACCTTAGCGTTTAAACGATGTTAAACTCTATTTTGTAATAGTTATGGGTCAATTTATAAACCGTTACATTACAATCTTAATACATTTTACTAGCGAAGCCAGCAATGTGTTTACAAAGTTACTGATTCAATCTACATCGCTTGTATATTTAAGGCAATTGGGTTGCAATTTCCTTGTTTCGAGATTATTTAATAAAGTAATGCAGTATTTAATATTTTTTATTGCGTTAAACATCCTATAAGTATGGTTTTCATCAAGAGGAATTTACTTATAGTTACTTATTGTCTGACAAATTAATCATCATTGATAGATAACCAATATTACAAAGTTATCTATTTTTTTTTATGTTACGACTTTCAAATCAAATATTTCGTCTTATTTTAAGTTTTTAGTAGGTATGTTGATGAAGGAGTTTTAGGGCTCCGTGCCTAAAGGGTCAAAATGTTTGTATGTATGTTTGTCTGTCTGTTTGACTGATACCACCACTACAGTCACCAACGGGCCTAGCCAAAATGCATTCTGCAATCGTATACGATAAGCGGTAAATCACGAGATCATAATAATGTATGGAAGTGGTCACATGACTTTTTTTACGAACCTGTCATTCCCATACAATTATTATTTATCACTTATCGTATAGGTACGATTGCAGAATGGCATCTTGGTACGGCCTGCAGGCCGTATAATTATGAATAGCTAGTATGCTGAAGGTGCGTTCAAACCAAAAAAGCATTCGCTATTCTAACCCTACACTCTACGAAATTCGATCGTTACACAAAACGTGATTGGTTGATTTCGTAGAACGGGGGATAGAACAGCGAATGCTCTTTTGGTTTGAACGCACCTTCACATTTTCACATTTCTGTTGCCGCTATAACAATAGTGACTAGAGTATGTTCGGAAAGTTTAGACACGTAAGATATATTATATATGTGATGCGATATACTTGTATATATATTATGTGTGGTGATGTTCACTAAACAAATACTTGTTTAGTGATTTGGTATGTTGTAAATTTAAACTATTGGCTCATTTAAATTAAGTGCTCAGAATTAGTTTGCCTCTCACTTTATTTTTGTTTTGTACATACTTTTATGTAGGTATTATCAAGGGTTAGCTGGAAGAGATCGCCTTTGTACATATTCTTAAATTTACTGTTTGTTTTTTTATTCCCTGTAAACTTGTTTATGTGCAATAAAGTTATATATATACATACGTACATATATGGGCGCGCCGCGTGCCTTGTCGCCAGTGCCCAGTGCCTCATTTTATTTTCCGCTAAAGTAGAAGTCTGACTCGGACTTAACCGATCTTTTCTAAACAGTGACGCTATTGACATGTCAATAACAACACAATAGCACTAGACACATTCACTACTCTGGCCTTAATCTAGATTCTAGCTGCACAGATATTATGATCGCATTAGTACTCAATTAGTAGTCTATTGTTGGCATTGCCAATTGATAAGTGTGATATCTGTTGATTGTATGTGTATCTTTAGTATCTTATTGTTAAGCATATTAAGTTACTGAGAGGGCTCATGGGTGAAACAGACAGAAGCAAAGGTTGTATAGAGGTAACAGAGGTAGACTTTGAATCCGGAGGTTATGAGTTCGAACCCCAGTTCGTTTCATTGAGCTTTACGGAACTTATGTAGGCACGAAATTTGTGAGATTTAGTAAAGCGTTCGACTTTGTCGCTTTCCTAAAGGCCGCTTAGACAGATAATTGATATAAAGCGTATAATAAGCGATAAAGTGGGACGTTATACTAAAAAGGCTCGTACATACTTATAATTTGATATATACCCATTCCCGGTGAAGAAAAACATTGCGACTATTGTGAACCGAACTAGTCCTGATAACGCCAATCTCTGGGATTGGAAGGTCAGGCCAGTGGTGAATGAATGATGAAAATGATGAAACGCTAGAAAAATTATGTTTTGTGGTAGCAACTCATGTTTCATGTTTTATTTAACCCATTATAGACTGAGTTTTTTTTATGTCTCCGATTTTTGTAATTTTTTAATATGTTGATTATAGTATTATCTTTAACGATATTTCGATACTAAAAAAATCGTGTGACCTTCGGTTTTTGAAAAAAATGCTGGTACCATATGGGACCGCTAGGCTCTTACATAGGTAAACATTGGAAACCAATGGAATCATTATGTACTTCTTAAATGTTTATTCTCATTTACTTAATAAATCTTAATCTATATTTTGCATTACAACGTAAGTAATATCTATTGGGATACCCTATTAAAAAAATATATCGTTTCAGTTATGGTTTCATGGTCTCTCAACATGACCACTGAATTTTATAATATAAATACCTGGGTCTCATTGTCTGCAATTCAGATTATTTATAAATAATTAAGCATATTTTTGTCAGAATCTTCATGGGAAGCTATGGCGGGATCTAAAAGCACAATGAAAGGCTCATGTTTTTGATAGTGTTTCAAAATTACCAATTTGGCCTTAAAATTTTAAGTACATAAACTGCATCAAAATTCTATAAATACGAAAAATACGTTTATATGATAAAGACACGATTGAAATATTTAATTAATGTTAAATTAGCATGCTTAATGTACACATAAATTAACTTAAAATATCTTACACAATAAAATAATAACGCACAGGGAACGGCTAGCGATCCCATTTGGTACTAGTAATTTTAATAAACAATATTTATAATATTTATATGTACCAGGATTATTCAGAATAATTTATTGAAAAGCCATGTCATTACACTGCATGGTTTTTCAATAATATTGATAATGTGTTCATCATTAAATAAAATATTAGAAAAACTTCAACTGCGTGTCCAACTTTCTTCGAAAATTTGCAATGCACAAAGTTTAACCTTCTATCACACCCAACTTCGGCCAAAAGGGTATAATTCTGGAACGTTATAAGTAGCACCGTGCCCTTATTAATAATATCTAATCAATGAAATATCGTTTAAAGCGTCATAAGTTAGAAAAAGTTGCAAATTTTAAACTCACAAAAAAGTGGTCCCGTATGGTACCGCTAGTCTAAAATGGGTTAAATTTCGATCTCCAAGTTTACTTAACATAGCTGTACCAAAATAATGAGAATAAAATATGATCAAGTAAAAATTTGTAAATAAAACGTTTGTTTACATAGGTAGGTGTTTTGGTTTATTAAGACAGTCCCGTTCTCCCTACCAATGGAATTGATACAGGTATATTGCAAAGGACCGGTCATTGTGGCAATCTTTGGGGGAGGCCTATGTTCAGCAGTGGACGTCTTTCGGCTGATATGATGATGATCAGTGCCGGATTTACCAGTAGGCCAAGTAGGCCATGGCCTAGAGCGGCAGATTTTAGGGGCGGCAGATTTGGCATCAAAAAAAAAGATTTTTTTGGTGTCAATAAAATAATTTGGCAGATTTTACAAGCGGCAGAGTAGAAGCGAACTTTTTTAAACTTCGGCCGTGGCGGCAGAATTATACAGGACGGAACATAGTACCAACTACCAACATCGAAATATATATGAATATGTATCCTCATACAAAGTGAGCGATTAGTACAGTTCAATAGCATGGAAAAGTCAATTTTAACCAACATACTCGTACTGTGACAGATACAGTGGTAGATTAAAGTTTATACGAAGAGACTGGGGTTGTACTTTGTATGAAAATTAATAACAATATGCGAGTCTCCCCTTACCACACAAACTTTAGAATGCAGTCCTTGAATTTGCAAAATAAAGAAATTCTACAAAAATTAAAAATCTGTCTGAGCATTAAACCATTTCATAAATTTGAACTGTGTTTTTATAGTTAATTAAAATTATTTTTACTACGGTCACTCGCAAACAACAAATAAATCAATATATTGATGAAATAAAACTATGAAAACGGATAAACTCGCGTATATTAACTAATTTTAACTACATTCCGACGTTTCGAACACTTTAGAGGGTTCGTGGTCTGCCTGATGACTGATATATTGATTTAAATTTTCATGATTAGCACTTAGCACCGGGTCTTAATCGTGTAAACTTACGTTTAATTTTATCCTGACGTTTCGGGGATGGATGACGTCACACCCGTGGTCGCAGGCAGACTGGTGAAAAAATGTATCAACATCTTCGAGCTGCGCGAGTTTTTCGAACTACCCGCACTTGGTCTTGATTATTCACTTCTAGGCTAGGATTGTCACTAAGCCTACACTCAACACAAAGGAGTGTTTTCATGGCTTTGAAATGGATATTTCACCACGCTTACATTTACAAAATCACGGCAAATTTTGTAGATCACGGCTAATAATCAAGACCAAGTGCGGGTAGTTCGAAAAACCCGCGCAGCTCGAAGGTGTTGATACATTTTCTCGCCTGCCTGCGACCACGGGTGTAACGTCATGCCCGAAACGTCAGGATAAAAATAAACGTAAGTTTACACGATTAAGACTCCTAACAAAAAGCTTCTTACATTAGTAAAACTAAGGGAATTCTGAAGTCGTAGGAAGTAGCTGGCGTTTAATCTTTGTGTCAGGTATTTCCCAAACTGCAATGTATAGCGATCTTTTTTTGGAAAAGGAATCCGCGTACTACACTACATCATACACCCATGAACAGCAATTTTCTTGCGACCAAAAAGAATAAAAACTTTAATGAAAGTTTTTGAAATTACAGCCTCTTAATCTTTAATAGAAAGAATTTATATATATTATTCACTTCTAGGCTAGGATTGTCACTAAGCCTACACTCAACACAAAGGAGTGTTTTCATGGCTTTGAAATGGATATTTCACCACGCTTACATTTACAAAATCACGGCAAATTTTGTAAATCACGGCTATAATCAAGACCAAGTGCGGGTAGTTCGAAAAACCCGCGCAGCTCGAAGGTGTTGATACATTTTCTCGCCTGCCTGCGACCACGGGTGTAACGTCATGCCCGAAACGTCAGGATAAAAATAAACGTAAGTTTACACGATTAAGACTCCTAACAAAAAGCTTCGTACATTAGTAAAACTAAGGGAATTCTGAAGTCGTAGGAAGTAGCTGGCGTTTAATCTTTGTGTCAGGTATTTCCCAAACTGCAATGTATAGCAATCTTTTTTTGGAAAAGGAATCCGCGTACTACACTACATCATACACCCATGAACAGCAATTTTCTTGCGACCAAAAAGAATAAAAACTTTAATGAAAGTTTTTGAAATTACAGCCTCTTAATCTTTAATAGAAAGAATTTACGAAATGATAAAATCAGCTTTGCACACTGGAGGATAAGAGAATCGTTCCCATTTGGTAGCTGGCCACAAGATAGGAAACACGTTTCTTATTTCGTAGCTATCTACAAAATATGGCCACCAGATGGTACCAAAATCTGAAAAACAGTAATTGTAACGTTCAATCATTAAAAATAAATCTGGGAATAATTAAACCTTCTAATCAATTGGAATTGCGTTTTTTTGTAAATTATTTATAGTGCACTAACAGACGACATTTCAGTAATTTGTACAATTAAACAACAAACATAATTAAAGAAAGTTACCTGATTATATTAACAATTAAAGAAACAATCAGAAAAAACGTTGCATTAATAATGGAATTTAAAACGTCAGTTCAGTTTCAGCGCTTTCTTCTTTGAGTAGTCTACAGTCAATCGGGAATATTTTTCTCACGTGGAAGCCAGCTATGAGCTACCAAATCTGGCTACAGGATTGGAGTAAAAGTTGTTTTCTATAATTGTTAATTATCAGATAACTTTAAAGCCAAATAATAATGTTTTCTGGTTTTATTGTAACATTGATTAATTTGTTGTTTGCGAGTGAGCGTTGTAAAGTACTAAAAAATAATTTTAATTAACTATTAAAACCGAGTTGAAATTTATTAAATGGTCAGACTGATTTTTAATTTTTGAATGTTAGCACTTCTTTATTTTTCCAATTTAAGGAGAGTCGTATATTATTATTAATTTCCATACAAAGTACAACTCCAGTCTCTTCGCATAAACTAATCTACCACTGTATCGGTCATTGTATGTTGGCTAGGCGTCCATCCCTCCACTGGCACACCAGCTAAAAGTTCGCGTACTGTACAAAGTAAGAGAAGGCCTGCTACTGCGAACACCGCGAAGTTCGTAAATTTCGGGGATTTGTCTCCGTCACTCTAATGATGCCTTCATTGCCCGAAATTTGAAATTTGCGGATTTCATAGTTCGCGGTAGGGATGCTGGATTTCCTTTCCTGCCACGAACGCTCCGGTAGTACGCACATACAGCTGTGAAATGAAAATACCTGCCCAAGTGTCCAAGTTTTCCTAAACGACTAATAGTACGAAGCTTTTTTCCTAACAAATTATTCAAATTAGCACAGTGGATAGGGGCGGCAAAATATAAATGGCCTACAGGCGGCAAATTTCTAAATCCGGCACTGATGATGATGATATTGCAAATGGTCAAATCGAATATTATCAAATGAAAAGTGTGTCTAACTAATATTAGGTTATAATTGTAAAGCAGCGTTTATTGTCTTTTATCACCTGCGATAATTTTGATTGGACTAATAAGGTCACTGCTAAAGTAATCCCCACGCCGGCAAAGTAAGGCAACAATCAGACTGCCAGCGACGAATGAGAAGCGAGAGAGTTTCTAATTTTCCGCCTACATGGCTGCGAGAAGGTCTACCGTGCTATCTAAAATAGTCATCATCATCAGCCTATATCAGTCCACTGCTGGGCAAAGGCCTCTCTTATTATCTATGCGTATGGACACATTAGGAGGAATAATAAGAGGTAAATGCCCATAATCGCCACGGTGGGCAAGCGGGTGGGTTGGGATCTAAAATAGTTATCACTCCGAATAGGCCTCCCTTGGTCCAAGGGAGGCCGGAGGTGACGGAAACAGATGGCCAAAAGTACGATTTTCGGGTTAGATGTCTACAACTCTACAGCATCCTCACCAAGAGCTGACCTGACGTTACCATCACGTACTTTTAGAAACCTTGAGTTCTCATACATTTTTAGTTAAAATTATTGATATTTATTAGCATTTACGTAAAAATATAACTGCGAACGTGTTTCACGATTTGTGTCAAAGACGTCAAATGCTATGGAAAGTCAGCCATATTTGTTTACTTTTTTTTATTTTCTACTGACAAACGGTATAATTATGAACATTCGCTACTCCTCTTATCGTTTCGGGTCTGGCAGCTCCCTAAAACAGTCAAAAGTAATTATTTCATCGAATGCCGCCTTCAATGTCAATCTTTGATATCAATAATGTTAGCGAAACACTTGTAGAAACCATTCCGGTCACAATCTTACCTCTGTCCCCTTCCCACTAACGCAGAAACCATAAAGAACGAAAGAGATGCGTTAAGAAGCTTAGCTGCTGTGATATGGATGTCAATATCGGATATATTATAATCTTATTAACGGCTTAATGTACCAAAATACTATTTGCTTAGCTATGCGAAAATGCGCTTTAAATGTATGACAATATAATCGAGAGAGATTTGTAAGGCATGTAAATTAAATCTGTCCTTTGACAGACGGCATCGGACCGATTAAAACGAACTGAGGTTTATTTTAACATATTTTAATGTTTGGATTGATAGCTTCTTGGGCCTTGGTATGATTTGTTTTGTTAAGGAACGAGGAGCTTGGTTTAAAAAAATATTGCAGGTTTTCTTTTCAGATTACAATCTTGATTTTGATTTTTCCATAGTTGGCAGAAGTAATCTAGTGTAGTAAATAAGAGGCTTAGGACTTTTCATAGCATATCGTGGTTCTAAAATCCTTGGAGCCGCTATGTGAAAATTTTTCGAAGTCAAAGTCAAAGTATATTGTAATATTCTATTCACTTTCTATAATGACTATAATGATTTATACCTACTGTCACATCGTTACTGAGTTAATTTTAATCGAACATAATTAATTTTAAAAATCGAACTTGATTTCATAAAAAGTGCATACGAATTTAGTTGTATCAGAAACCATAAAAAACTAGACAATTAGGTTCAAGACAAACTAGAAAAAGCCTCCTAGATCGAAAATAGCGATGAAAATGGCGAAAGTATCATGTTGTTTTTCTCGAAAGTTTCGAATCTTTCGTATAAATTACATGTAACTTCCGAACACTCAGCCGCATTAGTCGTGAGCTACGAACGTTTAAAAAAAAAGTGTTTTTTTTCGAGAATTTTTGGAGATTCCATCTTTAACAGGAAGCTTTAGAGTTGAAATGAGATACTAGTCCGATCATAAGCCAAGAAGGTTTTTCGATTGGGTGTCTTGGAAAAAAATAGTGCAAGTTTGACTTTACGTTTACTCCTAAGCTATTCGGCTGAGTGGCATCAAGTAAATTTATATTGAAAGCTTGTTTTTTTGATCACGTACATCACACATCTGCAGGTAAAAAGAAAAAAAAATGTTTTTTTTGTGACATCCTTTCAACTCACCAAAAAATAGTCCGGTCTTACCCGGGTGTACCTTATACGTAGATTACGTAGTATAAACAGTATAATGAAATAGGTATATAAGTTTACAGTGCATTTTATAATAGTAGTGGTTTACATGTAAAATACCTTTTTTTGCATTATTTTATTGAATTATGATACTCCGAATGTATTGGCTCTAGTACAAACACGTGACTTTTCATTTTGCTCAGACTAAATCTCAATATCAGTTGACTAAACAGTTTAAATTATGATAAAATACTTATAAATTGGAATCATTAATCTATGCTCTATGTGATATCAACGTGAAGTCTATTTACTTCAAAGGTAACGTCAGTTTTGTTTCTTGTTCGGAAGTTACATGAATTCTACACGAAAGATTCGAAACTTTCGAGGAAAACAACATGATACTTTCGCCATTTTCATCGCTATTTAAGACTTTTTCTAGTTTGTTTTGAACACTAATTGTCTAGTTTTTTATGGCTCTGTTGATATAAGTTGGTAACTAATTTAGTATGTAATTTTTATGAAATCAAGTACGTTTTATAAAATTAATTACGTTCGATTAAAACTAATTCAGTAACGATGTGAAAGTATGTATAAATCATTATATTTAATATTACAATATACTTTGACTTTGACTTCGAAAATTTTACACATAGCGGCTCCAAGGATTTTAGAACCACGATATGCTATGAAAAGTCCTAAGCCTATAAATAACTATTGCACTGGCTGTTCCTGATACTGATACTGATACTGATACTAGTGGCCACTCCAGCCAGCAGTTCTGCTGCAAGGACTCGGAAGAGGTGACTACGAGAGGGAGGAAGTGTTAGTGCAAAATAGCATATGGTGTTTGCATGTCCGTCCTGCCTCACCATAAGTGGTACCGAGTCGATGGTGAATGTCAGTTTCACACCACACCGACTGAACCTCAAACACTAAAGCAATTCGGTTACGCGAGCACACCTACTCGTTTAGCACCAACGTCCGCCGCCCCACCGCAGGCATCAACAACCTGCCCGAGACACCGGAGCACCAAGTAGATAGGACGGAGTGTAGGGTTTGCAGTCAGGATAGTAGGAGTGACAGGAGGTGGAGCCGACCCGAATACAAGGCATCGTGAAGCCAGCATGAGGGAGATAGATACTATACTTGATGTGTAATATATACTAAATATGTGACTGCATTGTGCCCCCCAACCCCATCTTTCTTTCATAGTCTTCCAGTACTTTTTTTTCTTTCTGATATATCCAGCATATCTTGAAATTGAAGCATATCATGACATGTGTATGTGAAGTAAACATAATACTTGTTCCGATCGTTTTTTCTTTTAGCTGCATAAAACCACGAGACTTTTCTTGAACGTAGTGTTGACTAACGGCCATAAGATTATTTGTTACATCTCATACATGATTAAATTATTTCAACGTTTTCCATTTTGATGCAAGTATTTTCAGGTGCGATGAACTATCTGCTGTCGTTGTTTGTTCCAGGCACGTGACTCTTTTCACAAGCGCGTTTGTCTGTATCTGTCCTGTATTAAAACCATAACTACTACACCACTATAACACTATTACTCACACTTAAATATACCTATATTAAACACTTAATTTAAAGCTGTCGACATATGTAGTTCTTATCTTGTCCGAGATACATCGCTCGTCACAGCCATTACGGTACACTTCAATACTGTTTTTTTTTCTCTATCATCAGTAGCAACGTACAGTACAACAGGACAACGTAGAGTACAGGTCTTCCCTATTTTTCCCCAGAGTGGGCCAGCATTCTTTCTAACACCGTCTTCCATTCTTGTTGGGGGTCTCTCGATATCTAAATATCAACCTCCTGGCTAATAATAGATCGACTACCCACATGTACACCGACGAAACATTCAATTCACTAACTCTTAGTAATAACGTTTAACCAGTATTGTATCACAATAGACAAATTGTTGCATTATACCCCAAAAAAGGGATACATTTCTAAATTTTTAGTTGCCGCGTGCCGCAGCGTCCTTCACTATTACAAGGAACGTTTATATTGTATTCTCACACTCACTTTAATTCACTCACTGGCAACTATAAAATTAAAAACACTAAATATTTGTATGGCACACACATTACATTAGATTCAGACATTTTCCCAGAATTTATAAACGAATACAAAATGAATTTACCAAAATGGACATGCTTAACAGGCCTGCACGTGTACTTAAATCTTATGCAAACATCTGGTCAACAAAAGCGCAATTGTTTTGTGGATTTTTACGATATCCCCTAAGGGTTGCTTATTGCTTATAGATTTTTTTTTTACCACTTTCTTAAAAAAGCCTTATCTCTGCCAGGCTTGTATCTCGCAAATGTCGGGACCTATTCAAAATGTTTTATGATGACAATTTAGGCCATTTGTTCGTAGTTATTAGAATTTCTCCGACTTTTTAGTGATTTTATGGCTTGCTGTTACCAGACATATTCACCGTTAGTGAAACGTGGGAAAATTATTGACATACCTGCGGACATTTGTCAATGTGGTAGGTAGTACATATTTAATTTCTCAATGTGCATTTAACGGTGTGCGGTTTATTTTTATTGTTTAAGTCTCTCGCGATAGTGTAAGTAGGTACTTCATATTCACCCTTAAAATCAGCACAACATTTTTTTTTTCCACTCGGGCTGCATCTATTTGCGACATGTATGTAGGCCTTAAGTAATTTTTGGCAAATAATTTATACAAAGTAAAAAAATAATTGGTTTGATCTCCCCTGAATTGTATGCTTTTTTAATTATAAACTCGTTGCAGCAGTGTGTTGGCAACTGTGGGGTCCGACCGGGGAACGTTCGCGCACTCACTAAGACTCTGTACACGTTTTACACATAAATGTATTTACATAGTTGGACACTTCACAAGTTCACATTCGCGTATCACGCGCACTTTCGTACGATTGAACATTTTCACGAAAATGATAATCCGACATAAGATTAAAATAACCAAATACACAATACACATAATTATACACACACATACATATACACATTGATTGAACACTTTTCATGAAAATGATAATCCGACATTGTATTAAACGCCTACACAATGTAAACTTACATAACAATTTACTTTAAAACTTGAAACTTAATTTTAATTTAAGTTAGAGAGGTGAGAGGAGATTTCAAGATTAGATTAGATAGGTTGAGATTGAGTTTGTCAGGTCCTGTTATGCCTTGATTTTGCAACAAAAAATCTAAATCAAAACGATCTCACCAAGTTTGCTGAGGGAGTAGGTGTTATATGCGGCTGTATCCGCTACGCTTGCACCTGGTCGCGCGAGGCATGCGGTTGCGCACGATGTCGCGGGTTATCAAACGCACTAACACGCACTTGCATACACTCACTGAGACACGAAAATATTATATGGACGCGGCACTTTAGAATACATAGGATAACACTATTCGCGTAATTGTAAGCAGAATTTAAAGTCGGGCTCAAGGGCTTTCTCTAATATTAGCACCCAAAAATGTTGCATTCGCTTCCACCAAATGTTGCGTGCACATCTGGTATCGGCGCCTATTGTCTTCGTGGGACAATTGGGCCTTAAAGGAGCGGCAGAATAATTGGGAAGCGACCGCTCAGCTCGGTGTCCGAAACGAAACTCCCTGCTATGAAAAGTCCTAAGCCTATAAATAACTATTGCACTGGCTGTTCCATCGATTTAACGCTCCCTGAGTCAGTTTACATAATATAAAAAAATAAACGATTGTCTATACCCGATTTAACAAGATCTAGTTTAATAGTTACGTAGGAACTTTTAAAGTACCTATCTACTAGTTAACTGCCCCCAGGCAAGTAGGCACGAAACGTAAATATGCCTGCTACCACGAACAGCAAAGTTCGCAAAATTTCGGGGATTTTTCTCTGTCTGTCTTATCTGCGTGCACTAATGAGTGACGGAGACAAATCCTTCAAATTCATGAACGTCGGTGTTCGCGCCATTCGCGGTAGCAGGCCTGAATCCATCATCAGAAAAAAATACACAACAAAAGATTCCGCCATAAGATTAGCGATCCAGTCCCAACAAGAACTACAAAATAGTCAAATATTCTGTTATTTTAGTAATTTTGACATGATGCCCGTTTCTTTAACGATTGCAACTTAAAATACAAGTGGAAGTCTCTTTTCAATACCCGTATTTCGTTGGCCGTATGGTGACGGCAGTAAGAATACATTTATTTGTCACCACCCCAACTCCTCCTGCGGGTGTCGTAAGAGTCGACTAAGGGATTGAAGTGTCACTAACCATTATTTGATAAAAGATTGATGACGGGCAGCAGCGTCATCATAGGGGACACATTACTGCGATCGCCAATCCGCTTGCCCAGCGTGGCGATTATGGGCATTTACCTCCTAATGCGCATAGTTAATAGGAGAGGCCTACGTCCAGCAGTCGACTATCATAGGCTGATGATGGTGATGGTGATTTCGATAAGGACTTCCGCTTGTATTACAAGTTACGATCTTTTGAGAAATAGGCCTATGGTCCTAGCGTAGCCTTGATCGACATCGAGATTATATGAAGACTCGTATAATAGCTTGTCTCTGTTTCAGTGATCATCTGATTATTATGACGATTCTTTTCCTTGTTCGTCGACTGGAGGTTGTAGAGAGAATGTAGCTGGTCAGCACCGTTCCAGAAGACCATCAGGTCCAATGGCGGGGAAAATGGCGAGCTCTTATTGGTTCAATATAAAATGCCGCCAACCAATCAGAACTCGTTTCTTTTAAATTTGTACCAATCACAGACAAGTCAATCACAAACATCAAACCAGTGTTGCTGGCTTAAAATATAAATAATTATATTCGATCAGTATTGCCAGCATGCATAATAAATGTGAACTAAATGCTAATTGTTTGTTGGTAATAATAATAATTATGATTACTGCTGATTCGTAATCGACAAATCATGACATTCGGCCATCGGACATCGTGCAGACTCCGGCGCACGAAAAAAAACAAATAAAGAAAAGGTAAACAAATAAAGCGTTTATTCGATTTAATATTTTTATTTTAATAGCTCATAATCATGTAATGTTATGTTTCATGCATCTTATAGGTAGGTACACCTTTTTTTTTGACATAGGTATCATTTACTTTTAGTATTATTTAATGCGCAACATAATTGTAATATTGTAATGATTACATTAACAAGTATATAATCGTTAATCATGACATCGGCCTGGGTTATATAATGATTGTATTTTTTTTTTGCATCAAATTCGTACAAACTTATGTTACACTAGTAATTAACAATAAGGACTAACATTACTTCGTTATCAAAAATGTATTTACTTAGAATCTGAGTCAGAACTATCATCGCCACTCATAACATTTAAAGCGTTGACATTTATCCAGGGTCTCATCCGATCAGCTGAGACCACTGAACAATATTTTCGTGCCTTTTTGAAACCTGGGACATTAATGATTTCATATCTGTCATTACCTAATACTTTTGATACGCGATATGGACCAATGAATTTTGGTAAGAGTTTTTTACTTTGACCCGGATTTTCCGTGAATGAATTTTGGACTATTTTAACCAAGTCATCGACTTTATATTTTTCTGCAGGTTTCGTTTTGGCATTATAAGTTTGCTTCAATTTATTTTGTTTTTCGTCAATTATGTTCTTTACTTCTTCTCTAATCTCACAAATGTTATCATTGACCGGTGTTTCATGAACATGATCTCTAAGTATATTGTCCGAATATCCCTTCAATCTAATTCTGAATACAATTTCAGACGGTGTTCTACCGGTTGTAGCGTTGACTGTACTGTTAATGCCAAATTGTATTTTTGGAACAACTAAATCCCAGTCTTTTTCGTTTTGAAACGAATTTTGCGTTGCTAACGCTTTCAATATGGTTTGGTTAAAGCGTTCTGCTTGACCGTTTGCTCGAGGACAAGCTACGGCATTTAGAACATGCTTTATATTCCTGTCACCACAAAACTGCTTAAATTGATTTGATGTAAAAGCAGTTCCCCTGTCGGATATTATCCTTTCAGGTGTACCAAAATCTTGAAAAATATTTTCTAAAACTTTGATTGCTGTGCCGCTTTTTGTGTTTTTCACCGGTCTTACAAAAACATATTTTGAAAAACCATCGACAATAGTTAGTATGTAAGTATTCTGTCGCTTACTTTTAACAAAAGGACCAAGGTGGTCTATGTGAATTGTTTGGAAAGGAATATTAGCTTTTTCAATGGGATAAATGTGACCACGTTTACCAGAATTACTACTATCTTTATTGTATGCACATTCTAGGCAAGCGCTTACATATTTCTTGACGAAACGGGCCATTTTGGGGAACCAATACTGGCTCTGTATTCGTTCAACAGTTTTGTTTACACCAAAATGTCCCATTTCGTCATGATTGATGCGACATATCTGCCAACGTGCTCCTTTGGGGATGACCAGTTTTATATTTTGTCCATCGGCATCTTCTGTTTTTCTGTACAGTATATTGTTTTTGAGTATATAATGCTTTTTTATCTCTTTATATTCTTCATTATTGCCAGCCTTTAGCGTTTTTATGATCTGGCTTACTTCTGGGTCACCTAATTGTAAGGTAACAAGCCAATCATTTTGTTCAATTCTTAAAACTGATATGACGTTTTCTGGAGCACAATCATCATTGGCAATTTCTACTGGATTTCGGCTTAATGCGTCAACATGAGCCATACGATCACCTAGACGATATTCGATCTCATAATCGTATTCCTCCATTTGAAGCAGCCATCTGGCTATCCTAGGCAGGAGATCTTTTTTACTCAGCGTTAACCGTAATGCTTTGCAATCGGTGAAAATTTTAAATGGCATACCCAATAAATATGTTCTAAACTTTTTCAGGGAACAGACTACTGCTAGCGTTTCGAGTTCATACGAATGATACACTTTTTCTTCCGGCGATGTCTGTCTGCTGAAATAAGCCACTGGCTTTAGTTCATTGGAGCCTTCTTGCCATTGCATTAGTATTCCTCCGATTCCAAGAGCACTGGCGTCAGTGTGCAATTCTGTCTTTAATTTGGGGTTGAACAGCGCTAATACTGGTCTATTGGAAAGAATATTATTCAAGCTACCAAAGGCATGTGACTCAGTATCAGTCCATTTTCATTCTGTTCCTTTCTTTAAAAGGCCAGTCAAAGGGCGCGCTATTTCACCAAAATTCTTCACAAATTTCCTAAAATAGCTGGCCAATCCAAGAAATTGTCTTGTTTCGTGGACATTTGTAGGAGTTGGGAATTGTTCGATCGCAATTGTTTTTAGCTGGCTAGGTTTTATGCCCTCTTCCGAAACTTCATAATCAAGGTAATCGATTGTTGTAGAAAAGAAGCAACACTTTGAAAGTTTTAACGTGAGACCATACTCTTTGATCAACTTTAAAACTTGCTCAAGCTTTTCGAAACCTTCGTCTATCGATTTAGTAGGGATGAATAAATCATCCATATATGCAAGAACAGATTCGAACCTACTTGCACCTAACATTTTGTTTACAAGCTTTTGGAATACAGCCGGCGCGTTAGCTAATCCAAACGGCATGCGATTATATTCGTAGTGGCCGTCTGGAGTAACGAATGCTGTAAGATTTTTACTCTTTTCAGATAGTGGGACCTGATAATATCCAGATGCCATATCTAAGGTAGTGAAAAATTTGTTTCCACTGAGGTTCGCCACTTGGTCTTCTATTATTGGAAGTGGATACCTGTCCTTTACAGTCTTTGAATTTAACGCTCTAAAGTCAACGCACAATCTCTGATCACCCGTTTTCTTTTTTACCATTAATATTGGACTCGCGTAGTCCGAACTCGATTCTCTAATTATGTCATTCTTGAGAAGGTCTTCAATCATTTCTCTAACTTTTGCTCTTTCTGAGTGAGAAAGTCTATATGGTCGGTAAACGATGGGCTTGTTGTCATTGAGTTCAATATTCATTTCGTGTTCTTTGGGAACACAACCAATTTCTTCTAATGAAAAAGCAAAACATTCACGATATTTTTGTAAAAGGTCGTGTAATCTTGCCAATGTAGCCATATTTACATTAGGCCCAACTCTTATCTCATTTGAATTTATGGGAGATAGGTTAACATTTGAATCTTTTCTGATCCTTCTAACATCGACCACATTGACTTCCTTAAACGGAAGAGCACGAGTTACCAAAGTTTCCTTTTCTAATTTAACAGGCGTGTCTGAGAGACTGGATATTAGTATATTACCTTTACCATCTTTTAGACTATACGCACCTTGAAGAACACGACACTCTTTACCAGGGACTGGTCGTGTTTGTGCTTCAATGTATACATCTCCATTATACAATTCGCTACAATATACTGGCACTAGATGGATTCCAGTTAAAATAATACCATTACTATTAATCAGTTTGATCACTCCTAATCCTAATCCTGACTCAGGTTCTATTACAGGTGATGGATTGTTAAAAAATGTTAGACGACTGTTGTCTTTAAGTACTACAACATTTGGCAATTCTGAGAAATTTTGACCGATTAGCATAGACCATTGTAAATACTTATCAGGGACAGCATAAACGACAATGTCAGCGAATACTTCATCGATCTGAATAGTTACTTTTGATTCATACAAAGGGGATATAAGTGAATCACCAAACCCTTTTATTATCGGCAAATTAACTGCTTTTTTTTTCGTGTGTGTACTACTTCTTTCACAAACTAGTTTAGAAATAATCTGAAAACTACTGGCTAGAACTATGATATACTATTTGATGGTAAAGTTAATGATATTAGTATCAACTTACGCAAGTTATCATGAATTGTACAAAGATTAAAAGATCTTCAATTTTGGAGAATTCCACTAATTGCCCTTTTCTTTAACTTGTAAAAAAAAATCGTTAATCTTGTTCCAAATTATACCTTCAATATACACGAAACATTGGTACCCAAGTGGAAGTACCCAATTACTTTGATTATACAGATACAAAGGCTTGATGTAGTACGTTAAATGTTAACAAATCTGTAACGTATAGGTACATACGCGTATGTGTTATTTTCTTGTTAGTTTGAAACAAATACAACTTATTCGTTCAGCGACTAATTAGAATATTTAATCACCTGTTTTCCGTTTTCTACTTACAATTAAGTAGGTACAACAATGCATAATACTGCCCATCATTCAAATTGGGATGTCATATTTTAAACAAAAGATCGAGTTGGGACTCGAACCAACACTATAATTATTACACTATAGTAATAATAACCTCATTACAGCAAACTTGTCTGTAAATCTCATTTCGTATTGAACAAATTTGGTCCTACGTACTAGAGGTGTGCGCCGATGGCCAAACCATCGGCGGCGGCCGCCGGTCTGAAAATGGCCGGCGGCGGCGGCGTAATCGGCGTGATCGGCGTAATGAAAGAGACAAGTTAAAATTAAAAAAAAAAACGGGTTTATTCAAAATGTCTAAACAAAACATAAAGGAACTAAACATTTTTTCTTCTATTAAAATCTTTTGATGACAATGAGATCAATAAATCAATATGCACGTAACTCAAGAACTAACATGTGGACAATTTACGTATTAACGTTTTGCTTACATGATTTATTACAGTCGTGGACAAAAATTATTTTGTCCACGTTGTTTGGTCGCGTTCATCGGTCGATCGGTCACGTGGTCGGTGTCGTGTGAAAATCGGTTTCAAACTTTAAAATAGTATATAAATAAATAAATAAATATCTTGGGACATCTTACACAAATCGACCTAGTCCCACGGTAAGCTCAATTAAGGCTTGTGATGTGGGTACCAGGCGACGATATATATAATAAAAAGATACATATAGATACTTAAATACATAGACAGCCATGACCAAGGAACAAACATTTGTGATAAATAAATACACAAAGAATGCCCTCGCCGGGATTCGAACCCGGAACCTCCAGCTTCGTAGGCAGGGTCACTACCAACTAGGCTACGGAGGCTGACAAAATGTATGATGCATGTTTGTATATAAGTGTGATCATCCTTGTTAGATTTACAAATATCAATACATTTCGAGCAAAACATGTTGTCAATGAGCACCGATCTCTTCTTGCCATCTTTTTCCAAAAGCAATGTGCCAAAATATTACCAGCGAAAACTATTTTTTGACGAGGAATGCAATGTTTTAACTGTAAAATGTTTAATTTCATGTTTTTTTACGAGTTTCCTATCAAAATAGTCCGACATGGCTACATATGAGTGCCACGCCGATGCGCCGCCGCCGCCACCGGCGTGAAATCGGCGTGACCTTGACGAGGCATCACAAAATTACGATTATTTTAATACCGACAATTCAATGTTTTTAGATAGCTAAAATCGTTGTTAATATCACCTTTCGAAAAGGTTTGGCAAATATTATGATTGTACACTGTAGATTTGTACAATATTATGATTGTACAATCATCAAATGTACAGTCGAGTACAAAGATATTTCGTGAAATTTAGCGCTAGGGCAGGAAGTCCAAGTTTTCGGGGGAGACCTTAGGGCATTTAGGGCTAATGTAGTAACGACGTAAAAACCCAGCCGTCTCTTCGTCAGAGAAACGGGCTATACTCGTAAACCAAAATCAGTAAGCACGTACGACACGATCTCCGGTGTTCCAATACTCTTTCGATTGAAAGAACGATCGTCAGAACCGGAGGACAAAAGTTTTCGTACAATCTCTAGGACTCTAGGAAGAAGCCACCTGACGAAGCTGACTACAGCTCGTGGAGAAGTCGTTACTTCGAAGCTGGCAGTCCTTTCCAAAGTAGAAGACTTCTATGGCTCATTATACGCTTCGCATAAATCTCGACCTGATCCCTAAAATGAGGATTCTAGACCCACTTTGATACGCCTATACACCGAAGACCTGCTAGAAGTTAGTATCGGAGAAATCGAGGTCGCTCTTGGGCATCTTAAAAACGGAAAAGCCCCTGGATAGGATGGCGTTACAGTTGTTAAAAGTAGGAGCTAAACCCGTACTAAGGGAGCTCCAACGCTCCATCCAAGCTTTTTAACGCTGTCCGATTCGAAGGGAGAACGGGTGGTCGTCCTGTTCTTCAAAAAGGGAGACAAACCCCTAATGAAGAACTATCGATCCATTTCTCTTCCAAGCCATGTCTATAAGCTGTTCCCAAGAGTGATCACGACCCGTCTTGCGCGGAGACTCGACGAATTCCAACCTCCGGAACAGGCTGGATTTCGGAGCGGATACGGCACCATAGACCACATCCACACAGTGCGGCAAATTATACAGAAGACCGAGGAGTATTGACTCAAGAGACTGCATTTGTGGACTATGAGAAAGCCTTTGACTCGATTGAGATCTGGTCTGTTCTGGAGTCCTTGCAGCGTTGTTAAGTAGATTGGCGATACATTCAAGCGATAAGATGTCTCTACGAGGCCACCACCATGTCCATCCAAGTACAGAATCAGCAAACAAATCCTATACAATTGATTGCATAGAGGCGTGACACAAGGGGACGTTATCTCCCCGAAATTGTTCTCAAATGCAATGAAGGACCTGTTTCAGGCGCTGATCTGGAAAGGACGTGGCATCAACATTAATGGCAAGTACGAGAGGTAGTATAATCTCAGGCAAACATTACAGATGGGTAGGAACAACTTCGAGGATGAGGTGAATAGAAGAATTAAGCTAGGTTGGGCAGCATTTGGGAAGCTACGTCGAGTCTTCACATAGTCGATCCCAATTTCAAGTCTTCAATCAGTGCGTCTTACCCGTCATGACGTACGGAGCCGAAACGTGAACACTGACGGTACGGCTGGTCCACAAGTTCAAGGTCTCTCAGCGCGCTTTGAAAAGGGCTCTATGCTCGGCTTCTCTTTGCAGGATCGAATCAGAAATGAGGTTATCCAGCAGAGAACCAACCTGATCGATATAGCGTAGAGCAACGATTTGGCAGGATTGAAGACAGTTGCGTGAAATTGGGAAAGCCTATGTCCAGCAGTGGACTGCGATAGGCTGATGATTATGTATTGTTAAGTGTGAATATTTAACGATAGTTCAAGAGCATTTGAGTCAATCCCACTGACAATTTGAGTTTTGCTATGGAAAATTTCGGTCCTTGCTATTAACTCTATGAACAACTGTTTTCAAGGCCACGCCGCCGATCAATTTTGACCGGCGCACCGCCGCCGGCTATTTGGCCATCGGCGCTCATATCTACTGCTGCGTATTAAGCGTGCGTTCCGCGTCCACTCAAAATGGCTGACTGACTCCCCGCGCTTATGGTGCCGGGCTTCCACCTGTTCGGCGTACGGACGTCCCTTACCCCGCAGCCTCCGCACCTCGCACTCTTGCGCCGTTGACAACGAGTTTATATTGCCTGTATGGCACACGTTATTTATTGTTATCTACAAAACAAACCACGGAAAGCTGTTCGCTTCTTAATTTGTTTGGCATTCAGGTAAATTTGCTTTATATTAAATACATTTTAGGGTAATGATGCGTGATCTACCTAAGTACCTACGCGAAGTGTGAGAAATATAATCTAGGATACTTCTATTGACAAATGTATTCTTACTGCCGTCACCACACGGCACTTCTATTGACGTGTTGCAATGTACGCACACAAAACAGATAAAAAAAATTAAGAATTATTGTCACGCCGATTTCACGCCGGTGAAAACATCGGCGGCGGCGGCGTGGCTAAAATGATCGGCGGCGGACGCCACGCCGATCGGCGCACACCTCTACTACGTACATAGTATAAAACATAATATGTATATTATACGATAACCGTTACAGTGGTTACCGATTATCGCCTGATTACTACCCTCATTTACGAAATAATAATTTATAGATATTATTCGTGCTACACATTTTTTTAGCCAATGTTCTTACTAAACACAAAAAACATTTAAAAGTCTGCATATACTACATATAGGTAATCCATACTAGTGCAAAATGTTCATAAGGGGACTAGTTATTACACTTCATTTAACGGTAAACGACATCTATGATAATAAGGACACTAATTAGATGAAACTTCCAACTAATGATTTACCTACACATATTATCCCATATTTCACTTTAACACCATTTAAACAAGGTTGCACTTTTTGCAGCAGTTAAAATTGATTGGTACTTAGTACTTACTTGCACTGGTTGCGGTCAGTATGTCCAATTTGTGCGGGGTATTCTTTTAGAAATTCTGAAATAGGACGATTCTTTTCCTTGTTCGTCGACTGGAGGTTGTAGAGAGAATGTAGCTGGTCAGCACCGTTCCAGAAGACCATCAGGTCCAATGGCGGGGAAAATGGCGAGCTCTTATTGGTTCAATATAAAATGCCGCCAACCAATCAGAACTCGTTTCTTTTAAATTTGTACCAATCACAGACAAGTCAATCACAAACATCAAACCAGTGTTGCTGGCTTAAAATATAAATAATTATATTCGATCAGTATTGCCAGCATGCATAATAAATGTGAACTAAATGCTAATTGTTTGTTGGTAATAATAATAATTATGATTACTGCTGATTCGTAATCGACAAATCATGACATTATACTTGTCTATGGCGCGAGTCACACTCGTATGAATGAGTCGGCAGCTTTGTCGGATTAGCGGGCTTGTTAGTCGACGAATATTTGACACGTGACAAAAACAGGAATGTTACCTGATCGATCGGAATTGGTTGTCAAATTAAGGGAATTAAGTTGTGTAAAAAAGTTGGGAGAATTGACACTTTCATAGGATCATAGAGTAATAAGAATAACAAATCAGAGGCTCAAGTCACAAAATGACAACTCGATACTCGACTTATTAGATTATAAGTTTTAAGCAACGTAAAGATAGTAAAACTTGCTTCAAAACTTTCAAAAGTTCTAGTCTAGAATTTAGAATATTAATTTATTAATACTCGTAGCGATGTTTTTGTTTATGTCGTATGAGAATGAGAAATTGATGACTAGATTGATTTATGAGAAAACTATAAATTCATAAACTTTCCATCAGGAAGTAAATATCTTTCAAAACACAGCTTTATTTTAGAATTTTATTTTAGACTGTACATATTTTTTGTAGTCTATAAAAATCACGTATCAAGGAATCAAAATAAATATTTTATTTGGTTACCGCGATAGTTATTCAATGAAATAAAACGAAGCAGTAACCGAAGAAAATAATTGTTTTAATATTTATTTAGGATTGATGATACGTGATTTTTAAGATTATGCTAACATAAATATTAATGTGTTTTAAAAGATATTTACTTCCTGATGAAAAGTTTACCTATCAATTTCTAGTTTTCTCATCAATTTCTTAATCTCATACGACATAAACATTTTTTTTATTTCTTGATTATTTCAATTTTAGAATAGGCATTCATTTATTATTCAATTTATGCCATACCTACGAGTAAAAATAAAATGTCCGAACTATTTCTACTTTGTAAGCATAGTTAAGCAAACTTGCATTATTTCATAATCACGTACTTTTAGAATCAATCTTGGTTTTATTACGAACTTAAAACCTTAAACTTTTAGTTTACATACATTTTATTTACAATTATATTTATTTTTTATTTTTTTAACATTTTATTTTTATTTCTACTTTATAAGCATATAACTAATCAATAAAGAGGTCCCACGAAGCTCGCTTTGAGTTTGAACGAATGATTGATACATTATAATAATGCTGTAATGCTGTGTAAATATATTTAAATAAATAAATAAATTATTGTTCAATTATTTGTAGCCACGTAAGAGTGACCATTCTATACCTATATTGTTTATCATTCTATGATAGTACAGGTCCATGTAACCAGAGAATATTGATTGATTGGCATTAATACTAAGTCTAATACCGGATCGAATGACAATAAATTCAAATCTCCGATTAATTTAATTGGGCTAAGCATTTAGCATTTCGATTAAGTATTGATAACGTTATTTTTATTCCAAGCATCATTTTGCATAAGGATATCCAAAATCAGTATTGTATACGCCTCATAATTAACATCTTAGGTATAAGACTTAACTGGTGGTTGCTAAGACCGAGTGGCCGAGGGGTGCAGGCATCAGCCGCGATAGCTGAGCACGTAGGGTTCGATCCTCACCTCGGACGTTGGTGATCTTAGTCGATTTTTCTTTGGTATATGACATCCAATATTTATAATTTAGGTATAAGTAACAAAATATTGCTTTATGGAAAACAAAAGACTTTATGAATTTTATGAAACCAACAATGTGATTTAGTCACATTTAGCATTAATTTATTTATTTTATTTTACCAAGCTGGAGTTAGATCATTGATTTTGTGCTTCAATCTGGCCAATAACGCAAAACAAAGAAAACACTGTAATTATACTAACAAGAAAAAAAATCGATAAACTCATTTGCATAAAAAGACACATTTGTGATTCGATTCGGTTTGTTACGAACAGAAAACGGCGCCGAGTTAGTACAGTCATCAACAAATGTCTAATCTGTGTAACAATCATCAGTATAATCTATACCACTAATTGTAAAATGAAAGCATTTTTTTGTATTTTAACATGGCTGGACCAAGTGGGTCGCCTTGTTAACAACCTACGGAAGAAAACAAAACGTTAGATCTGTATGATAATTTAGATGGAGAACTATAGCACTGCCAAAGAAATTTGTATGTCAAAGGAATTTTACGAATACGAAATGTGAACATAAAGCACGCTACAAAGTATTATTCTGCACTTTTCCAAACGTATGCAGTAATAGGGTTTTAATTTATGTGTAGTTAAATTGCTGTACCAAATGTTATTAACACCTGGAGTTTCGTTTCGGACACCGAGCTGAGCGGTCGCTTCCCAATTATTCTGCCGCTCCTTTAAGGCCCAATTGTCCCACGAAGACAATAGGCGCCGATACCAGATGTGCACGCAACATTTGGTGGAAGCGAATGCAACATTTTTGGGTGCTAATATTAGAGAAAGCCCTTGAGCCCGACTTTAAATTCTGCTTACAATTACGCGAATAGTGTTATCCTATGTATTCTAAAGTGCCGCGTCCATATAATATTTTCGTGTCTCAGTGAGTGTATGCAAGTGCGTGTTAGTGCGTTTGATAACCCGCGACATCGTGCGCAACCGCATGCCTCGCGCGACCAGGTGCAAGCGTAGCGGATACAGCCGCATATAACACCTACTCCCTCAGCAAACTTGGTGAGATCGTTTTGATTTAGATTTTTTGTTGCAAAATCAAGGCATAACAGGACCTGACAAACTCAATCTCAACCTATCTAATCTAATCTTGAAATCTCCTCTCACCTCTCTAACTTAAATTAAAATTAAGTTTCAAGTTTTAAAGTAAATTGTTATGTAAGTTTACATTGTGTAGGCGTTTAATACAATGTCGGATTATCATTTTCATGAAAAGTGTTCAATCAATGTGTATATGTATGTGTGTGTATAATTATGTGTATTGTGTATTTGGTTATTTTAATCTTATGTCGGATTATCATTTTCGTGAAAATGTTCAATCGTACGAAAGTGCGCGTGATACGCGAATGTGAACTTGTGAAGTGTCCAACTATGTAAATACATTTATGTGTAAAACGTGTACAGAGTCTTAGTGAGTGCGCGAACGTTCCCCGGTCGGACCCCACAGTTGCCAACACACTGCTGCAACGAGTTTATAATTAAAAAAGCATACAATTCAGGGGAGATCAAACCAATTATTTTTTTACTTTGTATAAATTATTTGCCAAAAATTACTTAAGGCCTACATACATGTCGCAAATAGATGCAGCCCGAGTGGAAAAAAAAAATGTTGTGCTGATTTTAAGGGTGAATATGAAGTACCTACTTACACTATCGCGAGAGACTTAAACAATAAAAATAAACCGCACACCGTTAAATGCACATTGAGAAATTAAATATGTACTACCTACCACATTGACAAATGTCCGCAGGTATGTCAATAATTTTCCCACGTTTCACTAACGGTGAATATGTCTGGTAACAGCAAGCCATAAAATCACTAAAAAGTCGGAGAAATTCTAATAACTACGAACAAATGGCCTAAATTGTCATCATAAAACATTTTGAATAGGTCCCGACATTTGCGAGATACAAGCCTGGCAGAGATAAGGCTTTTTTAAGAAAGTGGTAAAAAAAAAATCTATAAGCAATAAGCAACCCTTAGGGGATATCGTAAAAATCCACAAAACAATTGCGCTTTTGTTGACCAGATGTTTGCATAAGATTTAAGTACACGTGCAGGCCTGTTAAGCATGTCCATTTTGGTAAATTCATTTTGTATTCGTTTATAAATTCTGGGAAAATGTCTGAATCTAATGTAATGTGTGTGCCATACAAATATTTAGTGTTTTTAATTTTATAGTTGCCAGTGAGTGAATTAAAGTGAGTGTGAGAATACAATATAAACGTTCCTTGTAATAGTGAAGGACGCTGCGGCACGCGGCAACTAAAAATTTAGAAATGTATCCCTTTTTTGGGGTATAATGCAACAATTTGTCTATTGTGATACAATACTGGTTAAACGTTATTACTAAGAGTTAGTGAATTGAATGTTTCGTCGGTGTACATGTGGGTAGTCGATCTATTATTAGCCAGGAGGTTGATATTTAGATATCGAGAGACCCCCAACAAGAATGGAAGACGGTGTTAGAAAGAATGCTGGCCCACTCTGGGGAAAAATAGGGAAGACCTGTACTCTACGTTGTCCTGTTGTACTGTACGTTGCTACTGATGATAGAGAAAAAAAAACAGTATTGAAGTGTACCGTAATGGCTGTGACGAGCGATGTATCTCGGACAAGATAAGAACTACATATGTCGACAGCTTTAAATTAAGTGTTTAATATAGGTATATTTAAGTGTGAGTAATAGTGTTATAGTGGTGTAGTAGTTATGGTTTTAATACAGGACAGATACAGACAAACGCGCTTGTGAAAAGAGTCACGTGCCTGGAACAAACAACGACAGCAGATAGTTCATCGCACCTGAAAATACTTGCATCAAAATGGAAAACGTTGAAATAATTTAATCATGTATGAGATGTAACAAATAATCTTATGGCCGTTAGTCAACACTACGTTCAAGAAAAGTCTCGTGGTTTTATGCAGCTAAAAGAAAAAACGATCGGAACAAGTATTATGTTTACTTCACATACACATGTCATGATATGCTTCAATTTCAAGATATGCTGGATATATCAGAAAGAAAAAAAAGTACTGGAAGACTATGAAAGAAAGATGGGGTTGGGGGGCACAATGCAGTCACATATTTAGTATATATTACACATCAAGTATAGTATCTATCTCCCTCATGCTGGCTTCACGATGCCTTGTATTCG